>JAODAL010029624.1:0-51313 GCA_025379985.1 Phyllomedusa bahiana
AGCACAAGCCCCCCCCACCGTATGTGATGCTTCTGTAGGGGAGGGGAGGGCTCTATCCCCATGTGTAGCTGTGCTGCCTGGTAATTAACCCTGTGTGTGCTGCTCCTCCTGCTCTCTACAAAGATTGAGGAGAGCAGAGGTGAGGCTGATCTGTAGTCAGTAAGATGTGATAGCAGTGAAGTGTGTTACTATAATCAAGATTTGTCTGTGGAGCTTTGACTATACTAATAGAACAGATCATGGGGGCATTTGATTGGTTCATATCCCTCCCTGCTCTGCTTTATTAGTGATGTACATCGTGATTATAGTAACACACTTCACAGCTGCCCTGTGTCTGTTCTGACAGGGTTTGTTTGTTGTTGCTTGAGATGTGGAGATTTGTATGCTAAGCAGGGGGTATAGGATCCTTTACATCCCCGCCCCTGCTCTGCTATTAGCATACACAGCTTCACAGACCTCTCCACACTCATAGATCAGCCCTCTCCCTGCTGTCTCCTGACTCTGTGCAGCTGATTCAGCAGTGAGCCGCAGATCTAGGCAAGCACACACAGGGTTAACTCTGGCAGCAAACCCCCTCGACCCCACCCTGCTGTATAGAAGTTACTGCAGTCCAAGGAGGAGAGCTGTCTGTGTGCTGAGGGAAGGGGGGAAGGGGGAGGAGAAGAGGCAGACAAGAAGCACGCCCCTGAATTCAAAAATCCTTTGCTGCCAGACACATTGAAGTAGGCTGAAAGCCTGTAGTGAGACAACTCCTTTAAGCTTGCTTCAGAAAAAAATCTGTTCTATAGATCCCTTGAATTTCTGCTGTGGAATTTGACTTTATATTTAGAAAATTTCACTATTGTTATAGGTGCGGATTAACCTCCATGAATAGGGCTTAAACCACATCCTGTCTACCCAATGCATTTTCCAACATGGAATCCACATGGAAACTTTATTAATAAGTTAGAGGTCACTCAATTTTTTTTTTTGTTCCGAGGATTTCAGTACAGAAGCAGTAAAATCCTTTATTTTATTGAACTACAGTGTGGATTCCAATTCAGGCTTATTAACACATGAATTCATGGAAGAAAGCACATGCTTCTAAGTACAGATTGCATACTGAAATCCAAATGACATTCTGTCATGTAAGAGTTTAAACCCTGTTTGAAAACCAGTGATCTATAATAACAACAACTCTTCATAGCAGAAAAACATGTACCTTGACCATTAGAAGGAACATAGAAAACAAAACAGAACCACGGGAATTAAATGGATAAATGTATTAAAAGTTGACAAACTGGAAACATCAAAATATATCTAGAGGTTTGTTTAACCTCTTCATGCACATGGACGTATCTTTACTACCAAACTGCTTGAAGAGGGTATGGAGCGAGTCAGTAAAGCCAATCTGTAAAGCAATCGCAGGGTGCTGTTCAACCGTCATGACAGCAGGAAGTGTAATAAAGGCCCCCGTAGCTACCATTTTTGGAAACCTATTACACATTAATACTGCTGTACATAGTACACGCAATCAAGAAAGTCCACTACGGAAAGTACATGTTAGTGTCATATATAAAAAAATAAAAAAGTGAAAAAAAAATTGTACAAATGTTTTAAAAAACCTTTTCCCATTTAACATCTTAAAAAAGAGACAATAAAAAAGTGAACGTGATCGGTATCACTGCATATTTAAAAGTATGCTCTAATACTATATAATGTTACTTATATACTACACAATGAAAGCTATAAAAAAATGGTGGGTTTTGGGTCATCCTGTCTCTAAAAATAAATGGAATAAAAATGGTAAAAGAAATTGCATATACTTCAAATTGGTTTCAATAAAACAAGGTTGCAAAGGTTTACAGACAGTTTACTGGTTTTACCCATCATTAGATGTTTCTTGTATAGCACCTTGGTCATGACACACTGTTTTATAGCCCCTCAGCTGGACCAGCTGATATTATTTTTTACTAAGTGGCAGGATTGCTTTCTAATTACTAATAGATTTCAGCTGGTGTCATGACTTTCCATGGTGTTTTTTTTCTTCACTCTTTCTTTATGTGTTCAATACTTTTTCCCTGTGTCATTTGTCATTATTACACATAATTTATGGACATCTATGGTTTAATTTCTTTGCCTGTGTGGATTGGATAGTTTGTTATCGACATCTGGTAAGAATTTCTTATCAATAGCACCTTTAGAAAAATATTTACTTAGAGAACTGGTGACGTGTTTAATACTTATTTCACCCACTGTATGTATCATAATATTTATGGCATTCATATATATACCATCATTGTGGAGCTTTCATCATATTTATAGAGTTCTCATATATATGTATATGTATATACATACATATATATGAGAACTCCATAAATATGATGAAAGCTCCACAAAGATGGTACAATTCCGTTTCTTTCATATTCCAGCCCACAAGGAGTTTTTTTTTTTTTTTTTGGTTTTGCAGTACAATGTACAGTATTATCAATGGCACCATTAAAACATACATCTTGTCCTGAAAAAAAAATACCTCTTAGAAGAAAAAAGCAAAAACAAAAATCTGAAAATAGCTCCATGTTGAAGGAGTTAAAGGTGTTTTATGAAGTCAGCTATCCATATTCACATATTATATAATATGAAGTACATGGTAGCAGGGTAGAAGCTTCCATTCTGGCAGATACAACGGTCAATGTAGGGGAAATGCCTGCCAGGCAGTGGCTTTCCCAAGCAGAATCAGCTGTTTCTCATGAATGCCAGAAGAGGGAGCCATGGAAATCAGGTGTTTGTCTTTATTGCCACATTTTTTCAGTTGATGAGACAGTCCTTTAAACATTGTAGAAAATACCTTACCTTGATTTCAAGTAAAGCACTAATCCGAAAATGTATGCAACAATCGGGTACAAACTTATACTGCATATAGCCATCTAAAGACAGACTTTGGCATACTATGGAAGCACAGAAACACAGAATCCAATGCTTTAATAATTCAGTTGCAGACTACTGCTGGTCCCTAAGGGCAATGGGCTTCCTGCATTGAACCTTCAGTAGTTTGGAGACACATAAATAATGTATATTTTCTCAATCAATCTGAGTAATATATTGTAAAGCAAACATTAACTGATAATAAATGTCATTATATATGCTAATATTTTACTGATTAATTACAAATAAAATTGTAACCAAAGCCAATGTCTGAGCATGTAGACATTTACTGCTGAGAATGCATTTTCTTTGTGTGGAATTTTGTTGTTTGTGTGCAGCAGCTATTGTTATTCAACCAGCCTTTTAGATAAAAAACTGCATCTCTGTTTAAAAGCCCAAAATGCAGCCAATGAGAAAACATATGCACTTTTCTTACAAAAATGAATTCAGAGCAAATGCTGAAAGAATCATTGAGATGTAGCCAGCGTACATCTGAAAGAACACGTTGATGAATAGTATAGTAAATATTGTAGCATTTATTGCAGTTTTGGAATAAAAGTAAAAAGGAAAGGAAATTGGAAAAAAGTCTAGTAAAAGAAAGCATGTCAGTGATCACCATTAAGGTTTTTCAATATTTAATGGGAGGGCTATTTGCCATGCAATCCCTGAGAGATTTGTAGTGTGAGTACTGTGCGGTTGCTTAGTTACTAGATCCCAAGAGGATGGATGTGAGGAAAGGTTGTAGAATGAAAACCAAGCATTTAGCAAGAGAGTGGAGCAATGACATCCAACAGGAAAGCAGAAAGTATCACGCAGAATCCCAATTCCTAATAAACAAGAAGTCATATAGTATGTAATATTGCTATTACATCTGCTCAGAGGAAGAAACAAAATATATGGAAGAAATTATTATCACCATTGCTGTGTATCCCTGTGTGAACTGATTTTGTAAGACCCCTAAATGTTTTATTGATGTAAGAAATTACTCTCTTAATCCCTTAAACAGGTATTCGCATTCCATTAATTAGCTTTAAACATGTAGGCAAAGGTAAATAAAGACTATTACCAAATACATATCTTTTCTGATTTTGCTTCTCTTCAGAGTTAGGAGCAGATCTTAGCTCCTGCTTTTGCAAACAACTTTCTCTAGTTACCAACCACCTCTCTCTGCTCTTACAGGCTATGGTAGTGGTTGGGATGGTGATGCCACTCTCTGCTGTGTTCCTTTTCTGAAAGCCGGGAGCTTGTTTACATTACTTTCTGACAAGCTTTAACCCTTTAGAGCTCTGTAGTTTTGTGCACTTCTGAAAGAGGATGATGCAAGGGGAGTATGGGGGTGTCTACGGCGACACCCCGACTGCTCCCGCCCATTGACCGTAGTAACCACCCTCACCCCCAGGTTCCCCTGGTATCCTAAAGTTCTTTAGGTATTGCGGGGAGAGATGCAGTGTGGTACCTGTAGTGCACCGACAGTAATAACTGGACACTACACACCGGTATTCCGGGTCTTTGTGGCGTTTACTTGGTTCTCCAGCAGTTTAGCTTGAAATCCACTTGGGTTGTCAGCACGTCGGCTTCCAGCCACACCAGCGTTCGCACAGTCACGGAGAGGCCCTCTTTAACCTATTTCCCTGTACTGCCTGAGTTTCTGATGTCGCTCAGAAAGGTTAGCTACTTCATGGTACCTGCTGGTTTAGTGTAATTGCCTAACAGCTCGTTCCTTCCTGTTCCGGATCTTATTTGGCCTCTTAAGGTATGTTCACACGGCTTATTTTGGGACACATTTCGCCACATATTGCGAGCATACTGCGCTCTAATAAGAGCGAAATACGCCCCAATCATTACGGTAATCCACAGTTCTCATAGAGAACTATGGATTACGCCTCCTCTGCCCACTCGTACAATACGATTGTATTTAACTATGTACATCATCTTGGCCTTGCAGACCTCCCACGACAGCCACAAGAAGCGTCCAACCCTCATGCCAATAGACACCACCCTGAGGGGCTTGCTCCTTCTCTGACCCTCTGTGGTCACACTCTCTGACTGCCTGTCACACTCTGCAGAACAGATCCCCCTCAGCAGCAGCTAGCCCACCTGCTTCTCCAACTCAGCTCCACACCCTGAGCTCTTTAATTGGCTGTCCAGCTCCTGCTGACTCACTGCACCCCAAAACAGGCTAAAACTGCCTGAAGTCAACTCTGGACTGTTTAACCCTTTACCTGCTACTATAACCATGCCATCCATTTCTCTACTTGATGTCTCCAGCAATGTTGGCGGCCATCACTTATGTTCAAAGTGAATCGACTTTTATCACTAAACAGCACTCAGGACCATTGGCCCCTCGTCCAGAATAGATGCTCTCTGGCCAATTAAAGATGATGATGTCTGTGCCTAGTGGTGTGGTCATGTAATCTAGCACGCAGACCACGCTAATGTAAATGGGTCCGAATGGTCTGGCGTGACATTTTGGGTGCCTCTCACCTCCCTTAAACATGCTTGGAGTTGTCTGACGTTCGGCATTCAGTTCCACATTGTTAATAATGAAGCGGTCATCAATGTGTGGTGTAGCCAAAAGACATCCACTTCTTTGCCTTTCTGTGACTCTTCCAGTCTCTCTTTATCTGTGTGCAACCTGCTGATAACACTCTCTGACACTCTAAGCTCAGTGACCACTTTTGTCTGAGAGCATCCTGCTTGAAACCTCAAAATTCCGAGGTACTGTTGATCAGTTGTAAAGTATTGCATTGGTCTTATGATGTCAAAATGTGAACAGCATGATGAGGAGGACTGTTTAAATCCCAATTCAAATAGATCCCCTAAATTTTTGCGGTAATTCCGGGATCAAACACCTGTTGTGAATTTTTCCATTAAAGGGGTTTTCTCATTACAAGCTTTCGTAGACTTGAGCTGTTGTTCTCTGTTACAGCTTCAAATCTCTCCTCTCAGTAGATGTGTCTCTCCTCCCAGGAGGCGTGTCTCTCCTCACTGAAAAATTGTGACATCATCCTCCGGTGTGAACAGTGGAAGGGAGAGGTTGTCATAGCTCCTGCAATGTTCTCATGCCTGCATAGCTCTCACCTCACTCCCAAGCTGCACAAGCTCCTTGTAAGCAGAACATTTGCATTGCAGTAACCAGAACCCCTGCATTGCTGTAAGTAGAACACCTATATTGGTGTAAGCAGTTATACATACAGCCTGAACTGATTAAACAAATGTGAGAAAGGCACGCTGCCCCCTCCCTCTGTTATAAGGCAGGAGGTAGAGGGGAGCAGACTGTATAAAGCTGTGTTATATGGGGGGAGAGCAGTGTATAAGGCTGTGTTATATGGAGGGAGAGTGTATCTAGCAGCTACAGACTCAGTAATTGCCCAGATCCTTCACCATAGAGCTGCGAGATGAATAGAGAGAAGCTCACACAGCTTTATTATACAGATACATCCTGCATAGAAAGCTGAGGCACATAGTTTCACTTTCGATTTACACAGCTCAGAGGGGAGTAAGCACAGAGTGCAGGCAGCCAATCACAGCACAGGGAGTGTGTCCCATCCAGGGGGCATGTCCCAACAGGACTGAATGAAATATCAGGCAACCAATCACAAAAAGGGGGCGTGGCCCGACCCCTTGCTGCATTTTTAGGTGTAGAACAAACAGTTTAGCTTATATCTGCTATTCTAAATGATTTAGGTAATGCAAACCAATTGCAAGAGTGCTTATTTTTGCTGTCCCCATCATTAGAGATATGATCTTTGTAGCAAGAAAACCCCTTTAAGCTCCTTGTTAGAGATCAGCAAGGTGTACAAAAAGTACTCAAACATCGATCAGCTAGACGTACATTTTAAAGTTAAGAAATGGTCTCATTTAGAGCATTTAAACTAATTTTCAAGAAATTTCATGTTCATCTTGAAAGTTCCATCAAGAGCCAAATATCCCTCACTTTTTGTGAGCAGTTTTTTTAATAAATATATAAAAACTTATATAATACGTATATTATTATAATAAATATATAGAAATTTACTATTGAAGTCAATGGGGAGATGAAAAACAAATCCGATAATGTCCAAAAATCTATTTAAAATCTATTCCAAAAACTGTTCACCATATTTTCTGGTCGGTTTTCAGCCTCCCTATAAACTTCAATAGTTAATGTTGTGCGTGTTCCAAGTTTTTTTTACAAAAAAAGGCGTTTTTGAAATCTAACCTCAGAAAATCCGAGCTGTATAGACTACAGCACAGATCTACTATTTACTATTAAGGTCTTTGGTGATGGTTTTACGGTCGGATTTTGACGGTTTTCAAACTTAAAAACACTACTGTGTAAACATACCCTTAGGAGCTGATCTTATCTCTTGCTTTTGCACATAATCTTCCATAATCATCAGCTACCTGTTTCTGATATATCAGGCTGCAGCAGTGGCCAGGATGATGATGTCACTCCCTTCTATGTTACTTATCTTGATAGACAGGAGCTTGTTTACATCACTTACTGACAAGTTTTAAACCTTCAGAGCTCTGTAGCCTTGTGCACAACAGTTTGCAAACCTCCAGTACGCATTTCACTCTCTCAGGCTTAGCTAGGAACAGCAGCACTGATATACCAATCACTTCTATAGACCCACCCACAGCCTGTCCAGGAAGTGTGAGTCTGAAGCTGGCTTTGGCTCTGTAAAGCAGCATGGTGAGAAACCCCCTTAAACCAAGCAATGTTTTAATTTTTTTTTTTCATTAATAATTTTTTTACATAGCTTGTTTCTGATGGATGAGGTGTATTTTTTATGGCACCAATATGGAGTAAGTACAACTTACTGATTAACTTTAAATTACTCTTTCTTTGGGATTGGAAAAAAAAAACATTAATTCCATCATTTATTTTTCTTTTTGCAATTTAAGCTAACACCTTTCACTGTGCAGTAAAAATACCATGATACATTTATTTTCTGGGTCAGTACAAAAACAGCAATCTTGGCATTCTTTAGTTTGTTATTTTTATGGCGTTTGCAAGATAAAAAAACATGAGATCATTTTATATTTTATATATTATGGATATGGGGATACCAATTCTGTGCATTTTTTATTATTTCTTATTTTGCTTAATCATTTTTTATCCGATTATTCATAAACCTTTATGGAACATTTTGCACTTTTTTTAAATCCCACTAGGGGATTTGAACATGTGATCTTATGTAGAGAAATGTATTATGTAGTGTCAATGCCAGGGTCTAGTAAGCATAAAATAAAGGCATACCTAGACTATCTTCATTAGGTACTCATCAGCACCCCACAGTCACTTTGTTGGGATGATAGAGAAAGAGAAGATGCCATCTTAGACAGCATTTAAAGGATTACATTGCTGGGATTTGAGGTTTATCTGATTCTCGAAAAACAGGAGTTCAGTTATCATCAGAGAACTGAGCTCCCTCTGTATCCATGTCAGCTTATTCCTGCCAATATGCATTTTTACATTGGAGCAGCAAACCATTAAAGGGGTTGTCTCATCTCAAAGTTTCATAGGATGCATGAATGAAATAATGCTGCATTGCTCTGTCACTTCCTGGTCAAGCTGTCTGTAATTAGCATATGAGACTGTATTGAGACTGATGCAAATTAGATAAATTTCATGCTCTCAGGACCAGAGAAACTTCTGAGTTAAAGAAAACAGTAGTAATTACTGTATTCTGTCTGAAAGATCAGATAACAAACAAACTCTCACTGCCCGCAGTTATGTGCTGCCCTGACCTGTGTGATGACGTCACTCCCTGCTATCAGATAGAAAAAACAGCAGGGGAGAAGAAGTACACAGGTCGGTCACTTGGGAAAGCCCTCAGAAGCCCTCAGAAGGTGATAAAATCACTTGTAGTTCCTCAACAAAAATAATTAACAAAGCAATATATTTGGAAAATGTCTTCATTTAGTGTTCCCTATATGTTGAAAGGTAATCTTTAGTGTTCCCTATATGTTGAAAGGTAATCTTTGTAGCGAGACAACCCCTTTAAGGTCCACCATTTAAAGGCATATTGATAGTATTAAGGGAATAAGGTTCATCAAAACCATGTTTGTCTAGAAATTCAATGTCAAGCATTTTGAAAAAAAATGACAGGTTCTCTTGAAATGTAAAATATTGCTCATGTTCTGTTTGAATCCATCTTACTTTCTTACATACATTAGAAAATTAAAAATAACTTATTTAAGTTTGTTAAAAATTTAAGACTGAGAACTTTCCAGGTCTTCACAGACAAAGGATCAAACAGTGATGTTGCATTATAGCATAGTCTAGAGGGAAAAACATCATCCCACCTACAGCCATTATTAGAGATGGGCGAATTTCTTAAAAATTCGATTCGGTCACTTCGCCGAATTTTCCGTCAAATTTCGTTTCGGTCCGAATTACTTAAGCACGAATCGCGTTAAAAAAGGGAAACTATTTTTCCGGCTGCACGAGCCTTTCAGGGTTTCTTGTGGGAAAGTTGTGCCATTCTTAAAAAAAAATGAGAGGGAAACTTAGTTTGGTCTTCATACAATGTTGGTTTTATGATGACCGCAATTTACTTTCCGCCGCTTTTTTTAACTCTTCACTATAAAATTCCCCTGGGCACTTTTAAAAGGGCAAAAAAAAGGGCCCAAAAAAATAAAGCGGGGGAAAGTTGGGTTTATTTTAAAATCCCTGCCAGCGGAAAAAACTGGAAAAAAAAAAGCCCGAGAGCTCAGGGGGGGCAAAATTTGTGACAGGTGTGGAGGTGACGGCGGCAAACCACAGCAGCTGAAAGGGAAGGGGAGTGGCACAATGGGCAAAATTGGAGGGTGGCCAAAAACCCAAAGGGAAAAGGGGGTTTAAAAGAATGGCACAATGACTTTGGGCGGAGGTCAAAGGGGGGCAGAAACTTTAGGTCAGGGAGTGGAACAATTTACATTCTGGAGGTGGCCAAAAAAGGAGGAAGCCCCAGAGTGGGGGGGGAATTTTATGAGAGGGGGAGGTTACGGGGGCAGACAATGAGGTCAGGCAGTGGCACAATGGGCATTTTTTGGGGGGGGGGGGGGGAAAAAAAAAAGGGGAAATTTTGGCCCAGGGGTGGCACAATCACACAGTGTGGAGGTCCCCAAGCCCGCCCGCATGGGGGTTTTAGGCCCGTGGGGACAAATTTGGGGCATTTTTGGAGGTGGCAAAAGAGTTTTTAGGCCACAGGAGTGGCACAATCCAAAATTTTGGGGGTCACAACAGCAAACCGTATGAGGTCAAAGGGAGTGGCACAATGACATTCTGGAGGTGGCAAAAAAAGGGAGGGAAGGGACCCCAGAGTGGCCAATGACTGAGAGGGGGAAAGGGCAGGCGGGGGGGCGCATGAGGTCAGGAGTGGCTTTAATGACTTTTTGGAGGGGGTTTAAAAAAGTATTAGGCCACGAGTTGGGCCCAATTTACAAAAGTGTGGTTGGGGCACAAAAAGCTGCATGAGATTTAGGCAAAGGCACAATGACATTTTGGAGGTTTGGGAAAAACAGGAGTAGGGCCCCCACAGGGTGGGGACAATGGACACCCGTGTGTAGGTCAGGCAGCAGCCCAAGCAAACAAAAGAGGTAAAGGGCAGTGGCACAAAAGGGCAGAGGGGTGGAGGGGCAAAGGCCCAAAGGGGGGAAACCACAGCACAGCATGGGGGTCCAAGGGCAAGGGGGGAAAAAAAATTGGACAATTCCTAAAGGTGGGGAAAAAAAAAAAGTAAAAATTAGGGTACAAGGTTTGGGGGGCAAAAAATCCAAAAAAACCAAAAGTGTTTGGGGGGTCACAACAGCAGCGCATGAGGGGCAGGAAATGGGGACAATGACTTTGGATGGGGGGCAAAACCAAATATTAGGCCACAGAGTGGCACAATTACACATTGTGGAGGTCACAACAGCAGCAGCATGAGGTTTTAGGCAGTGGCACAAATGACTTTTTTGGAGGTGGCAAAACCCGTTTTTAAAGGGCCCCCCAAAAGTGGGGACAATCACACAGTGTGGAGGTTAAAACAGCAGCAGCATGGGTCAGGCCAGTGGCACCAAAACATTCTGGAGGTGGCCCCCAAAAGTTTTAGGCCCCAAAAAGTGGCACAAGGAAAATGGGAGGGGGGGGGAAAGGTTTTCAACCGGGGCAAAGCAGCATTGGGGGTCAGGCAGTGGCACAGTGGGGAGGAAACGGCAGCGCCACAGCTAGAAACATGAGGTCAGACAGTGGCACAATGACCAAAATGTGGAGGGCACGGGAGCAGCCACAGCGCAGCTGAGGTCCCGGCAGTGGCCCCCAATGACATTCTGGGGGTGGAAAAAAAAAAAAGGGGTAGGGCCACGAGTTTGGGACAAAAGGGGCAGAGATTTTTAGGTGACGGCGGGGGAGAACAGGGATGAGGTCAGGGGAGTGGCACAATGGAAAACAGTGTGGAGGTTGGAAAAGCAGCAGCAACAGCAGCAAACGCATGGGGGTCATTTGGTGGGACAAAAGGCAGGGGTGGTTTAGGTGGGTGGCAAAAAACCCAGTCCCCTGGGTTTTAAAGTTTGGGGGTAGGCGATGGAGAAACTGTGCGATGTGTGGCATCAGGCAGGTTGGGCGACATCAGAATAGTGGCTGGGGCGGTGTTTTGAAAACCCCGACTGGGGGCCCCAAGGGAAATTTGGGGTGTGGAAATTTCCCGTCCGATCCACGCCCGGGTTCCTCTTGAAAAAGGTCAGTGTTCCCAAAATTTCCCCTGGGCAAGGGGTTCCCTTCCCTTTTTGGGAACGATGGCCCCCGGGCCCCACTTTTAAAAAACAGCTCTGATGCCACACTACGGGCCGGGCCCGGGGCAGCTTCTCCCTGCAAAACTCGGGAAAATTGTGGCGGGCACTTTCCCGTTTGGGTGCCCGTAGTCCCGCGGATCCCTTTTTTTTAAATGGGGGTGGCGAGTTTCTGTCCAAGTAGGCCACCCCCTGTTGGTTCAGGGGGTGCTCCAGGTCCCGCTGCTGCTTTCTTTCTGGCGGGTACCCTCCCCACTAAGGGGGGTGAAGGAAAGTGCTCTTAGTGGGCTCCGATTTAGGGTTGGGTGCTGGGTGGAGCTTGTACTGCTTTCCACCCTCCCACCTTTTTCCCCCAGCAAAACCGCCCGGGGAGTAGTACGTGAGCTGAGGGAACCCCCCAGTTTTAGACCCGGGCAGAGGAGGGGCGATGCCGAAAATAGGGAAAAGGCCCAAATGAACTTCGGAGGATTTTTCCTATTGCATTTGGGTTTGTTCTCCCCCCTTTAATAGCCCCCCCCGGGGGGAAAAAGGGTTCCCCTTTCGAAAGGTTTTCGGGGTCCAATTGGGTTTGGGGGAACCAGAAAATCATCCCTTTTGCCGGATGTGGGAATTTTTTTGGGGGGGGGGTTTACTAGCCCCGGCCCAAAATAAGCCAAAGCTGGGGGCCCTTTTTCACCCAAATTTACTTCCCGGGGGCCCCCTGCCCCCATTTCCCGGGGCTTTGGGGGTCATCCCGCCCCTTTTCTTTCTCATCTCCAAACAAAATTTTCCTTCCCCGGTTTTCTTCCCGCCCTTTTTTCTCTTTTTAACCCGGGGTAGAAAATCCCCTCATTTCACCAGGCAAAGCTTCTGTTCCAATTTTTTTCCTCCTTTTCCCCCTCCTCCATTTCAGTCCCCACCCCGGGCTCATGTGGCCGGAGATGTACTCGCCATTCTTCCCGTTTTTCCTGCCCGACAGATTTTTTAGCAAACTGTTTTTTCCCGGACATGAAGCATTTGGGAAAAACGTTATTCATCCGTAGGGCCTGGCGGGCTGACAAATAAATAAAACCCCCCGAATGGCCCCCCAACAAAAAGGGCCCGGTTTTCCGCATGAGCTGCCACCCGGCTGAAAATCAAAGTTAACAGGGAGTTTCTTCTTTTCTGCCTGGATCATCAAAAAAAAAAGTTAATGGCCTTTTTCTGTTCATACCGTCGGGGCCAAAATGTTTAAAGGTGGGGAAATTTCCCAAAAGGGTGGGGGAAAAATCGCATTCAGGTTTTTTTGGGGGGGGGCCGTTTTACCGTGCAACTCGAGGAGGGGGTTTTTCCTTTTTTGTACGAAGGATAAAGTGATGCACAGTTTTCCCGGGCCCTTTTCCCGAAAGTTTCTGGAAAATCGGTGGAAGCTTCGGAAAAATTTTTACAAACCCGATTGAAAAAAAGTGCGCCATGGGGCGCATGGACCATCCCTTTCCCCGGTTTTTTGCACGCGGACCAAAAAAAAACCCCCCCCCCTTTTTCCTTTTTCCCCTTGTCCGTCACCTTTGGTTTCCCCATTTTTCAGGGGGGGTTGGGCCGGGGGGAGGGAAAACCAACCCTCGATTTTTGGCTGCTTTACCGGAGCAGTTTCCCCGGGGTGGGCTTAAATTTTTTCCCGGAGGGGCCAGGTTTTTTTTGGAAAATGCGTGGACACGCTTTTGGGCCCTTTCACTTTTTTGGTATGTTTGGGGCAAAAAAATTGTGGAGGTTTTAGATGGTGGTGGTTTGGTAGGAGGAGGCAACCCTTTGGGGCAGGGGGCAAACAAATTTGGACAAAGTGGAGGAGGGGAAAAAACGGCGTTTTTCCTGTCCAAGTTGTTGGTGTGCCTGGGCTGGAAACCATTCACCCAAATGGGCTTTTAAAGGCATTTTTACTGGGCCCCACCTTGTTTCAGCTCCAGAGTCTGCGCTTGGGCCGGTTTCACCTTTTGGGAAAAAACCGTTTAAACTCAAGGAAATGGCCCACCTTCTGTTCTACATATTTTTTGAAAGTGTGGTACTGCCCTTTTTTGGAAAAAAAAAAATTTCGGCTTGGAAACTCTCCCTCTCGGCCCCGGCCAAGCCAAATTTGTTTTTCTGAATTGGGGCCCGAGTCCACCGTTTTGGGAAAGGGGGGGACTGCTTTTTCCAAAAAAACTTGGACAGGAGAAGGTTTAGCTGCCCCCCCCCCCCCTTAGGATGGTTGGCGCATTTCTGTTGTCTCTTTGCCCAAAGCCCCCGAACGGGCTTTCTGGCGCCTTGGGGTAGCGGGAAAAGCAGGAGCATTTTGGACCGGGAAAAAGGATGGCAAAGAGAAAAAAAGCTGCCCTTTTGCAGTTTGGGGGGAGCCTTGACTGGCTGCCCTGGCATGGGGTGCCACTGGCCGCTTTCTGCCCCGGTTTTGGGAGGGAATTTGGGCCACCACATCTGAAACCACCCTTTCTCCCAGGCCACCCGGAAAGGTGACGCCCTTTCATGTGTTTTACGCGGGGCCCTTTTTTGCCAAAGTTAGCTCCCTGGGAAAGTTTTTACCTTTTTTGCCCACAGTTCTACATTACCCATATTTTTGGTCCCCCCGTTGTTTAGCAAAGCTGCCACCCGCCCCCAAATATTTGGATTTTTTCCGCCAAAAGCTCCGCACTGGTGGCCTTTCGCCGCCGCTGCCCCCGCTGAAACCCCTTTTGCGTTTCTTTCTTTTGGGCCCGCGAAGGGGTTTTTTTCCCCGTGGCCGCTTTGGGTCCCAAACCCCCAATGTGCTAAACCTTCTACTAAAGGGGCCCCACGACCCCCTTGCTTTGGGTGCGCTTTCTGCCTGATGGAAAACTGACGCCCTCTTCTCCTGACGATGATGAAACCCTTTTCCTTTACCCCGCTCCCAATTGCCGGTCGGGTACAAACATCATTTTATTTGTGTTTCATCGTCCCCTGCTGTCCCCAAACACCGGTCTTTTATGCCGGGCTGGGCCCCCCTCACAAACTGGAACCTCCCATGGCCACTTTCCACATTTATACCTTGGGCCCCCTTTGTGAAAAAAAGCAGGCGATAAATTTGGCCCCCTTTCTTCGGCTGCCAAGGGGGGGGGGGGGGGGGGGGGGGGGGGGGGGGGGGGTGGGGGGGGGGGGGGGGGGGATGCCCTCCCCAAATTGTTCATCCTCGCTATTTTTGTTGGGGGCTGAGCCCCCAAACCCATTTGTAATTTTTTGGCTGAGGGGGAAAAGGTTTGGGGCAAGGGGGGGTGAAAGGGCAGGTGAGGGCCGCTGACCCGCTCCCCCGGCCATTTCCAACTAATGGTTTTGTCTGAGGTTTTTCCCCCCGACTCTTGGTGGAGTTGTCGATGTCATCTGGGAGGAAGAGGATGACCTATTTAAAACAATAAAGAACCCTTGGGTTGCTGAAAAAACACACGGCACTAGATGACAGCGGCAGTTGTGGCCTCCCCGGGAGTGCCCCCTGCTGCGACGCCCCCTTGTTGCTTTTGACCGGGGCCCTTTTCCCGGGAAAAGTTTGTGCCTCTGCCACTCGCAGGTGGAGCCTCCCACCTTTTTGCTAAATTTACTGTTTGTTCTAAAATTTTTCGACACTGTTTGATGAAGATATTTGTATATGATAAATATACCCCCTGTTTTTGACTCCAAATGAACCCACTAAGAAGGGTTGGGTAACCCCTTTTTTATAAATTGCGCCCCCCAAATGGCCAGGAAAAATTTACTTGTTTTGTGTCGTTTAAAAAAAACTGTGTGTTTTACTTAAAAAGTAAAAGCACAAAAAAAGGCTTAATTAAACCCTTTGGGGCATGAAAATTTTGCTACAGGGAAAAAAGTTTTATATTTTGGCCCTTTGAAAATGATGGTTTCTTTTGGGGTCACCCAGCTGAAAAAAAAAACGGGTTTTAAATTTAACCCCCGGATGGGAAAATTTCGAAAAAAAAATTTAGCAAACCACAAACTACTAGCTTTTTTAGCGTGTTACAATTGGTGTTTTTTTACGCCACCAACAAAGAGATAAAAAATTTTAGTTAACCTTTGCTTGTGAAATAGGGGTTTAAAAAAATTTTTTTTTTTGGGGGGGCGAAAAAGCGGTTTTTTGGAGTCACCACAGCAGCCCGAACGCTTAATTAAACCCCCGGATTAAATTGTGCCAAACAAAAATTAGCCCCCAAAAAAAGGGAGTTTGTAGCGTGTTACAATTTCGTGTTTTTTTTTTTTTCGCTACACAACAAGAGATAAAATTGTAATTAACCCTTTGTTGTTAATTTGCAACAGGAAAAAAGTATTATTTTGGCGTTTAAAATTTACGGTTTTTTGGATCACCACAGCTGAAAAAAAAACCTTTAAATTTTAAACCCCCCTGTAAATTGTGCCAAAAAAATTGAGCCACAACAAACTAGTAGCTTTGTAGCGTGTTACAATGGGTTTTTTTTACGCTACACAACAGAGATAAAAATTGTAATTAACCCTTTGCTTTTGATTTATGGGGTACAGGAAAAATTTATATATTTTTGGGTTTTAAAATGACGGTTTCTTGGGATCACCACAGCGAAACAACGCTTAAAAAACCCTGGATAAAAAATTGCCCCAAAAAATTGAGCCACCACAAACTAGTATTTGTAGCGTTTTCAAGGGCTGTTTTTTACGCTACACAACAAAGATAAAATTGTAATTAACCCTTTGCTTGTGAATTAGGTACAGGAAAAATGATTATTTTTGGCGGTAAAAATGACGGTTTCTTGGAGTCATACAGTGCATAAAAAAGCTTAATTAACCACTGGATGTAAGTTTGAGTACCCAAAAATAAGTGGTATTTGTATTGTAAAAACGCTGTTTCTTTAAATGAATACAACGGAATGGCTTAGATCCCCCTTGGATATTCAATGTGTGTGAGCAGATGGATTTAAATGTATATGCAAGCTGCGTGGACCCAGGGATTTCAGTCCCAAAACCCAAAAAAAACAGAAAAAGAACTTAAAGAAAGCGTCTCTAGAAAACTGAGACACCCACAAAAAAAGCTGTATAAAAAATCAGTTCTTCAGCAACAATCAGCCCCGGCAGCACCTTCCCTGTCAGTACAGTGAGAGCGGTTTGACTCCCGCGTTGCCCCGGACTTATATAGTGCGGTGATCACAGAATCCGCCCGGTCTCGGGGTTTGGTTCATTTGCACTGTAGCAGGCTATGCCCTTCTTCCTCCGAGTGCTTTGCCCATGTAGCGCCATGTGCTCGCAGCCCTGTTATCAATCAAAAGCCACTTTGTTCCCCCCGAAGTCCCCCCAACTTGACTTCATTTAGAACCCAAGTTTTCCCGTTATTCTAAACGAATTCATTGTTAGAATCGATTCGCCCATCTCTAGCCATTATATTATGCAGTCATGTGATAATACTATAGATACAACATGAGAGTGGCCTACTGACTGTCACATCAGAGTTTGGATACAAAATATTTTACTGAATATTTTCCTAATTTTGCAGGTTTGTATGGTTTCAGTTGTTCAGAGAATGTATACATTTTTTTAGGTCTCCAAATTATCTGATTTCCTTCACACATTCATAGAGTCAAGTGATAAAAATCCTGACTGACTGCATCCAACCTTACAGATGTAGCAAAGTTTAACTTGGGCATGATATCATGGATTTCCGTGTTATCTGTTCTTCAATCACAACAGCAGCCATTGAAAAGCATTGAAAAAAGTTGTGATATCATGGTGTATTATATGTCAAGTTTATTTTTGCTACACCTGTAGGTTAAATTTACTAAATATTGGTTTACAAGGCTTCAACTGAGCTCAATAGACATAGTATATGTCTGTATATAGTAAGCTCCTCCTAATAATAGCTGTTGGAGGCCAGAATAGTATGAGATGAATCAGAGACCAGAGCTCTGTGTAAGAAAAATAGAGATACAACCTGTTAAAGTCATATAGTGCTGTTTGGCTTTGGGCCTCCCTAAGGTTTGGGGTCATAAGAAAGACCCTGATTGCTGAAATAGCCAGTTTATGAGCAGTTATAAACTGAGCTGACTGGAAAGTATTTAGCTGCTGTGTAATGAATAACCCTGCCAAACCTGTGAAGACTCCGGATTAGGGTGTGAACGAAACTGTATGCCAAGCCATTCCCATCAGGAGTTGGGATCTACAACAAGGCGGCCTTTCTGGTAGAGTGAGTTGCGGCCAGAGTGGGCAGTGACTGTGATGGAGAGTCTAGTCATGTGTCAGGAGGAGGGCAGCCTGAATGACCTAAGCAATAATGAACTGCCAACTATAAAACACTGGCAGCTGGATTGTGCCTCCCAGTGAGAACTGTCAGGCATTTTGAAGTGAAGAAGGGTGGTCACCCCTGTAACCCTTATCAAACAAAGGCCATAGAACTTATCAACTAAAGGTCATAGAGATTGGATGACTCTTAGACACGTAAAATGGGATATTGCTGGAATATTTTGGTATAAAAGATACATTTAGCATAATTACTTTAGTCTCCTACTATTTCTATTTATCAGATCGATAAGGCCATGTTCAGATATGACAGAATCCACACTGCAAATCCGCAACAGTTTACAGTACAAACGATGTGGACCCTATCTGCATGTAGTGTTAATAATCAGTTGAAATCAGACAGGTCCTCTTAAAACCCACATAATGCCCATTCTTATACGAAATTGTCTTTAATTTCTTCTTGCACATTTTTTAGAAGATACCATTTGTGTATTTTGATGTTGATTCACCAGGGAGTAATGAAAAATCCAGGGCAGATTTCCTGGAGGAACATATGTCTTAAAGGGGTTGTCCACTTTATAATATATTTATAATATCTTTACTTAATATGTACACAATACAATTTTCTAAGATACATGTATTAAAAATTCTGCTTCTGTACCTCTTTTGAAGCAGTGCAGTAGCCCCTATCTAGAATGGATAGTAGCCCATACTCCTGTCCATAGTAATGGCTCCCATGGAGTAACTGTATGGACAAAACAGTCATGTGCTACCACACACAGGTCAAGTGACCCCTGGTATCCAGGTAACAGTAGAGCTTCTCCAGTATTACTACCACCTCCAGCAGCGTCTTATCATGTCCTTCAGTATCTGTGAATAAGAAACTTTCGCACTCTTCTTTTGGCTCACCCTTTTGATTTTGATTTTTTTTTTACAGTTTACTTTTTAACAACATAGAGACAGCAGTTATACAAGTTATAAATCAACACAGTGAAGGAGTTGCTGGAATAACCATATTAATAATAATTATTCCACTATTATTCCTATTCAGTTACCTTGTAGATGTGGTGTCATGTGACCCTGCTGATAACTGACCGCTAGAAAGTCACATGACTGACACCTTGTTTAGTTCATGGGAACCATTACTATGGACAGAAATGTGAGCTGTAAATTTTTTTAATTTCTAGATAAAGGCCTACTGCATTGGTTTAACCCCTTCCCGACATTAGATGTACCCATACGTCCTAACGGGAAGTGCGTTCCCGCAAGTGGACATATGCATACGTCCTGGCGATCGTCTGGGATTACAAGCGAGCCCCACACAATCGCGACATGGGACCAGTGGTATATTACCGCTGGCCTTATGTCGCATCACCCATGGCCGTAGTGAGCTCCGGCCATGGGTGTTTAACCCCTTAGCTCCAACAATCAATTAAGATCGTCACAGCTAAGTCGGAGGCAGGAGGAATGAGCTCCTGCTGCCTGCAACAGTCGCACTGCCGCACGATAGTGCAGCAGCAATCTCCTACCAGGCGGCCCCGGGAAGTGAGAGTCACTTCCCATGTCGTCGATGACGTCATCATGCCCACAATGCATTGTGGGCATGGTGATTGAAATGCTGTAAGCAGGTCTCCATTGCAAGAGCGATCTGAAGATCGCTGTTAAAAATCCCTTATTGGGAAAAGTGAAAAATGTGTATAAAGGTTAAAAAAAAGAGAAAAACTTGAAAAAGAAAATAGAAACACGTACACCACCCTTTTCCTCTTTACAAACGCCAATTGCGCCCACAAAGATCAAAAAAGTACCCATATTTGGTATCGCCATGTGCGTAACGACCCAGCCTATAAATATGACACATTAATTAAGCCGTACAGTGAATGTTGTTAAAAAAAACAAAACAATCAAAGTATTCCAATTTTTGTTCATCCCGCAGCACATAAAATGGAATAAAAAACAATCAAAAACTCATATAAATGCCAAAGTTGTACCAATTAAAACGTCAGTTCATTCCGCAAAAAAAGTCCTTGCCCATCTCTTTATACAGAAAAATAAAAAAGTTATGGCTCTCAGAAGATAGCGATGCTTAAATATTGTTTCACACAATAAAAAACCCTTTTTTTAAGTGCTTGAACATAAAAAAAATATATAAATTGGGTATCACCATAATCGTATCAATCCACAGAGTAAAGCTAACTTGTCATGGACACTGTACAGTGAGCGCTGTTAAAAATAAAAATAGAACACACTACAAGGATTGCAGTATTTTCTTCACTCTGCCTTCCAGAAAACGGATTTAAAACTGATAAAAAAAGTCTGATCTAAAAACGTCAACTCATCCCGCAAAAAACATGCCCCACACAGCTCTGTAGACAGAAAAATAAATAAGTTATGGCTCTCAGACTGCAGCGATGCAAAAGCATGTTTTTCTTTTTGAATAAAAGTTTTTATTGTGTAAAAGCAGTAAAACACAAAAAAATATACACATTGGGTATCTCTGTAATTGTATCGACCTGCTGAGTAAAGCTAGCATTTATACCACACGGTGTCCGCTGTAAAAAATAAAAATAAAAAAACACTACCAGGAATGCTAGATTTTGTTCAAAATGCCTCACAAAAACCGTAATAAAAATTGATCAAAGCGTCTTATGCTCCCCATAATGTTACTAATAAAAAAAAAAAACGTATCCCGTAAAATACAGGACCATAATCAGCTCCGCATGCAGAAAAAGGAAAAAGTTATGGCTGTCAGAATAGGACAACATAAAAACACAATTTTTTATGGACCTATTTCTATTGTGTAAAAGTAATAAAACATAAAAACTATATAAAATTGAGATAATTGCAACTGTACTGACTCACATAGCAAAGTTCTCCTGTCATTTATCCCGTACATCGAACACTGTAAAATTGAAGCCCAAAAAACAATAGCGGAACTGTGTTTTTTCTCCCCATTTTCATGGCCCAATGCTACAAAAAACTATGGAACACCTGTTTCGCCTGTTCTGGTACTTTAGGGGCTTTGCAAATGCGACATGGCCCCACCAAAATCTGCATTCCAAAAGCCAAATAACACTCCCTCCCTTACGCACTGAATTTGCGAAAAAAGTTTACACCCACTTGTAGGGTATTTGCTGAATGGAAGGGAAATTGCATAACCAAAATTGGGGTGCTTTTTTTTGGTTCCTTGTAAAAATTAAACATTTTCAGCTAAAATTGCAATTGTTGGAAAAATTTTTTTTTTCATTTTTAACGCTTTTAAAATAATTTAGTGAAACACCCGTTGGGGGGCGATATATACACCATGGATATATTCCTTAAAGGGGTTTTAGTTTCCATTATGGGGTCTTTTTATGGGTGTTTTAAGTTTTAGGCCAGGGTCCGCAAAAACCCGAAATGGTGCCTAAATAAAATTTTTAGGGGGGCATTGCTGAAGCTTGCCGGGTCGGGGGGGGGCTTTTCCGTTTTCCGGCGAAAATCTGCGCCTTTTATTTTGTTGGGGGGAGGGGGCTCATAATACTTGTAAAAATCCGCCCGGGGGCCGCCAGTGTTTAGGCGCAGGGGGATTTGGCGCAGTGCATCGCTGCGCCTGAGTTGC
Organism: Phyllomedusa bahiana; assembly: GCA_025379985.1. Lineage (NCBI taxonomy): Eukaryota > Metazoa > Chordata > Amphibia > Anura > Hylidae > Phyllomedusa > Phyllomedusa bahiana. The sequence continues at coordinate 21,443 of JAODAL010029624.1, forward strand.
GCCCGTGTAGGCACTATAAAGGGGGAAAAGTCCGCCGCGCTCGCCAGTTGTGGGGCACAGTGGGGGTACTGAGGCACAGTGCGGCGCTGCGCCAAAGATTCGCCGCGGAGGTAGCGAACTTAATGCGGGGAAAAAGTCCGCCGGCCTGCCGGGTGGGGGGGCAGTGCGGGAACTTAGGCGCAGTGGGGGCTGCGGCGAAAATCTGTTCGATTGAGACAGGCGGAAAACAGGGAAAACATTCCAAATGTCCCGGTGCGGAGTAGAATCAAAAAACGCTTTATAAGGCGTTCAAATTCTCAGAAAAGAGCTGAAACCTCAAAAAAAAAAAAATAATAAAACAAAATACTTTCCCAAAATCCTAATTCAAGAATTTTGGTATTGGAAATTACCCGGGAAATAAGTAATTTTAAAAATTTTGAAAGCTATTCTATTTGGGCTGCAGAAACCGGCCAATCAGAAAGGAGCGACGTGGAACCTTAAAAAATATAGAGAACTATTGCCAATAGAATCAAAGGGGGAAGTTCAAAATACAGTAAAATGCAGAAAAGAGCTGATTGGTGAGTTGGGGGGCTTGGTAGCTCAGCCCAAACAGAATGGAGCGGGGAAAGACCCAATATAGCCCATGGAGAAGTTTGAACCAACAAAATAAAGGCGGGATGTTTTAAAAAACAGTAAAAATACAGAAAAGAGTGATTGGTTAAGCTGCGGGGGCTTGGCTATCTCGGCCAATCGACGCGAGTTATTCTCCCATTGGTTTGGAGGATCGGGGGATTTCAATCTGGCTCTCAGTGCCCTGGGAGGAGTATGAATAAAAAAATCATTTTTATTAAGGTAAAAAATTCTCAGATAAAGCGCTGAAAACCCTTAAAAAAATAAATCAGTTAAAAAACCCCGAACAAGCGTTTGTCGCGAGACGGGCGCTAATGGGAATTGCAATATAGAGAATTTTCCCGGGAATACAGTAAATTTAAAATTTTTTTAAGCTCTTCTGATTTGGTCGGCATAAACCCGCCAATCAGAATTGGAGCGCAGTGGCCCCTTAATCCCATGGGGGTATTGACAATCAGAAAAGGGCAAAAAGGGCCCTTCTAATAGGAGAAAAAATTTACCAATTTATATTCAAAGGGGGCGTTAAAATACAGTAAAAGCAGAACGAGGGATTGGTTTGAAAGCGGGGGGGTCGTCCCCGCTTAGCCAAACAGAGCGCGAGCTCTTTTTCTAGAGTTCTATGGGAAAAGAAATTCCGAGCGGCCCTGTGATTGGCTAAGTTAAAAAGAGGCCCCGTTATTTAAAACCAATGGGAGAGGGGGAGGAGTCCTATGGGTTTTCAATGCAATCTGAAATAACATTAAAAGGCCCGAAATAAAATGAAAATCGCCGAATTGTCCCGATATGTATATAGAATGAATAAAAATTTGGGGGGTAAAGTAAAAAAAAATCAAATTCAATAAAATATGTTTATTTCTTATTTTGTTACCCAAGGTAAATGAGGGGGTGCAAGAAAAAAAGGGAAAAAAAACATGATTTTTTTTGAATTAATTTTTTTTTTTTTACTTTTCCCCCCATTTTTATTATTCTTTTTAACATTTGGGGCAACTTGGGCTTTTTATTTTTGATTTCGGCCCCTTGTAAATGTTATTTCGATTGCATTGAAAACCCATATTAGCGTCGCTCGCTCTCCTTTGGGTTTTTCAAAATAACCGCGGCTTTTTAAAATTGCCAATCCGAGCTCGCTCGGAATTTTTTTCCCCAAGAACTCTATGAGAAAGTAGTTGCGCTCTGATTGGTTAAGGGGGCGAGCCCCCGCCTTCAACCCAAATCAGTCGTTTTGCCTTTTTACTGTTTTTTGAACTGCCCCGGGCCTTTGAATATGATTGGTCAATATTTCCCATAGCTTAAAGGGGCCCACTGTCGCTCCTATTCTGTTTGGTCAATATCCCCCATGGATAAAGGGGCCCTGTCGTTTTCCTATTTGTTTGGTGGTTTATGCTGCCCAAATCAAAAAAGGCTTAACAATTTGAATTACTGTTTTCCCCCGGCAATTCTCTATTTTTGCAATTCCCTATGTAGCGCCGGGGTCTGGCGACAAACGCGTTGTTACGGGGTTTTAAGTTTATGTTTTTTGAAGGTTTCAGGCTTTTGGTTGTTTTAACATTAATAAAAATGTTTTTTTATTCATACTCCGGGCCTACAGCGTTGAGACCCGAGATTGCATTGCGCCGATCTCTCCATAGACTACAATGGGAGAAGTAGCTCGCGCTCTGATTGGCCCCCACCCCCCCCCCGGCCAGCCAATAGCCTTTTTGATTTTTACTGTATTTTGAACTGTCCCGCCTTTGTTTTCGTTTGGTCAAATTCTTATAGGCTATAAGGGGTTTTCAGCCTCTATTCTGATTGGCCGGTTTCGCGACCAATGAGACTAGGTTTCAAAATTTTAAATTATGTTTTTCCCCGGAAATTTCCAATATCCGAATTCTGGAATTTTTGGTGTTCTAGATTTTGGAAAATTTGTTTTTTTTTAGTTTTTTTTTTTTTTGAGGTTGAGCTTTTTTTCTGATATGTTTTCCCCTTTAAAAAAGGCGATTTTTTGGAAAATCTATCCTGCTGCCGGAGCGGAGCGCCGGGTTTGTGTAGCGATTTCTTGTTTCCCCTCGCATGTTCCGTTCTCGCTCCATTGCCTCTGCCGAGATTTAGCCCAGAATCAACTAGGTCTGATGTCGGAGCTGGGGCGCGCATTGCCCCCTGTTTTGCCGCCCGCGATCTTTACACCGGGTTTTTCGAGCGCGCCGGTCCCGCCCCCGGAAACGCTTACCCACGCCCACACCACGATTTGCCCCGTTATGAACGGCGCGCTGAAAGTGGCGAAGCTGCGCCAACCCCCTATCCTGGTCGAGGGGATTCGGGGGGGAGGCGAAAAAAATACGCCTAAAAAAAGGGGTTTAAAGCCGATTATACATGTCCCCTTTTTAATAAATATGAGACAAGAGTCCAGTAGGTGCCCCCCCTATTCTGGGGCTTGTGGTTGAGAAAATGCCATAGAAGGCCACATGTGGGTATCTCTAAAAAACAGCAGAATTGGGGGAAACAATATTAAGTTTCTTTCCTTTTTATATTTTCCGTGTTTTTTTGAAAAAAATGGATAAAAATTTTTAAAAAACGCAAAAAAAAATGAAATTCTGAAATTTCACCTCCACTTTGCTTTAATTCCTGTGCAACACCTAATGGGTTAATAAACTTCCTAAATGCTGTTCTGAATACTTTAAGGGGTTTAGTTTCATTTATGGGGGTGTCCAACATACAGGCTAATCAAAGTCGCCTAATGTCATAAAAAAAAGACATTTAAAAAATTATGTCAGCCTACAGTAGACATATGGTAGATGCTAGTTATAAACTATTTTGAGTGGAATATCTATCCGTCTTACACGCAGAAATTTTTGAAGTTTGTAAATGGTAAATGTTTCTAATTTTTCACGATTCTTTGATATTTTTCACAAACCAACAAGGACCTTTCGGACAAAAATTCCTTCTATCTTAAAGCACAATGGGCCACATGTATGAAAACTGTCTAGGTCTAAAATTCATTTTGTTGCCCATAGCAGCCAATCACAGCGCCCATTTCATTTCACATAGTGCTCTGGAAAAATGAAAGGGGCGCTCTGATTGGTTGCTTGGGCAACATGGTGAATTTTAGACCTAGACAGTTTTCATACATGTTGCCCAATGTGTCACGAGAAAACAAACCCGGAATAACATGGATAGGTAAAAGTGTAAAAAAGTTATTCTCACATAAAGTGACACATGCCAGATTTAAAATTGGGGCTCTTTTCACAGAGGCCAAAACTAACGCCGATGGTAAGGGGTTAAAGAGGTACAGGAACAGAATTTTTAATACAAGTATAACAGAAAATTGTATGATTTCCAATGATATACAGAAAAAATAAATACTACTTTAAAGACATTGGGGGTCATCTGTCTATTCAATGGCATGTGTTAGTCCTCGTAACTATGTATGACTGCACATTAAATTCTTGTCTCTGTCTGGAAAGACGGGTGTCTTTTTGTGTGACTAATCAGGTTTTGACCCTACTTTTACTAAACATTCTCAACCACTTTTCTTCTTGATATTTAATAGCATGGGCTGTGCAATCCCATGGGAATACTGTGCACACTATACTGTTTTCTTACTTTAGCATCAGTTAGCCACTATGTCAGTCTTTGTACCTGACCCAGATGGTATTTGTGGTACTTTTCTTATAAAATAGAGGTGGAAACTGCCATGGTTGGTACATAGAAATACTCTGCTAATTGTTATCTATTGAATACGACCTCATAGACCAAGAGTGCTGCTGTCTATAATGTCAAATTGTACTAACAAATTTGAAGACAATTTAATTTTGTACTTTCTGCCCTACTCTGCTATCTTCTAGTATATACATTGAGAATTTGCTGATCATATCGAAATTTCTACCTCTTGATCAAAAGTATGTTCTTTATAAGTTTTCTTTGTGAAAAAAATGTAATATCAAAGCACATTGTCACTATAACAAGTTGTATATATATGAGGTGCTAATCAAATAATTTGCAAGCACAATAAGTAGATTTTGCCTTTGGCATAGACAGCAAAAAACAAGAACTTCAAACTGATTTCTTAATTTTGTTCTAGCAGATGTCCCTTGAGACGCTGAAGCACTTTTGCTGGGATTTTTACTAAGTAGCCAAGAGTCCCCCTTTAGGTGAAAGATGTTTCAAATAGACAAATGTAGCAGAGCTGAATTTATCTGATGTAACAGAGACAAGTTGTAGCTTTAACAATCTTTGGTTTTGATTGCTCTTTTTGTTTTTGATCAGGTACTGAAGAAGAGAGACTGGCACTTGAGGCTGCACTCATGTATGGTGTCAAAAAGGAATTTCGAGACGAGGACCAGTTTCTATCTGGGTTTGAGACTACAATGGAAATTCAAGAAGATGATGCTGTATTTGGAAGTGACTTCAAAGTCACTTTAACCTTCAAGAACCAAAGTTCTAATCGTTATACAGCGTCGGCTTTCCTAACAGGACATGTTGTATTTTATACTGGGGTCCAGAAAGCAGAATTCAAGAATAAGACTCTTCAAGTGGTTTTGGACCCACTCTCCAGTAAGATTCATAGAAATACATATTATAATTGTGAATGGGTAACTTCAACTGGACATTATTTGTAGAAATATATTCACTAAGGGCGGTGTTCCATCATGCAGAACCCATGTATTAATGAAGCTGCAGCTGCCAATGGCCATACAAGATTGACAGAGAAGTGGTGACATTAGCGGCACTCTAGTATGGCCATGGGCCTTCAGGGCTTTGTCTGCATGTAACTGCACCATGGGACCTTGGCCTAAGAACTAGTGCTATTTTTTTTATTTTTGACAGTTGTAAAAACCTTTGGGCCCTCTACTACAAAGAGATCCTTGTGCTTCCTAGTGATTCATTACAACCCTGCAGGCTCCAAATGACAGAGCATGATCATTTGGGATTAAAATAACATTCTTACGCCTTAAAATGTCCTGAAGACAGAAATTCAAAGATTTTATTTTAGGAGAATTTCATAATCAATTTTTATTACATGGTATGCAATATATTTTTACTAAACAGCATCTGGCTTTTTTTCTTTGATGGATAAAATAATGCTCACCCCTTGTGACCCTCAATCTCTGTCATACAAAATCCCTTTCCTGATTACCTCAGGGACACAGGGTTACTGGCAGGTCTTGCTGGGTTTATAGCAAATCCTACCATGTTTCAATCATTCGGCTTTAGCAAGTTACAATAAATGTGGTGTGTTATCAATGAAATGCCAAGGACGTGTGAGAGCTAAATATAACACGCAGAAATGAGAACTAGGAAAACAAAATGTATTAAATAGCCAAAACGTAGCAATCATTATAAGGGAAAACTTTTTTATTTTCCTTTAGAATTTAAAGCATAGGTGAAAAAATTTAAAAACCCCATGGGGAAGTTCCTCTAAAATTTGTTTTTACAGAAAAAAAAAGAAAAGGAATTTTTGGAATTACCTGGATGTCTGTAGAGATGGGCGAATTTCTCAAAAATTCGGTTCCGAATTTTTTGGGCACAATTGGGGTTAAAAAAAGCAGCTTTTTCCCCAGGCTGCCCAGAGCCCGGGGTGCTGTGAACATTGGGGCCTTTCCTTTAAAAATCAGGGGGATTTGGGGTTTGGCCCTTCATAAAAAGTTGTTTTTAAAGGGACACGCACATGCTGCCCCCGCTCTTGGGAATGTTCACTAAAAAATTCCCCCTGGGCACTTAAGGGGGCCAAAACTGCCCAAAAAAAACTCAAGGGGGAAAATGTACCCCGATAAAGCCCATGAAAGCAAAACTGGAAAAAAAAAGCTAAAGGGGTCAGGTCCCAAAAAAAAAGTGACGAGTTTTTGGAGGGAGGGGCCAGCCCCCGCACATGATTTTCGGGAAATTTGGCACAATGACTTTTCCTTGGATTTGGCAAAACAGGGGAAGCCACAGAGGGGCACAAAGCCCTGAGAGCGGAGGTCCCCGGCGGCAGCATTATGGGGTAAAGGCAGGGGCACAATGACTTTAATGGAGGGGGCCAAAACCCTTTTAAGGCCACAGAGTGGACAATGAAAAAAAAAACAAAGTGTGGGGGTCACACAGCACAGATGAGATCGGGCGTGGCACAATGACATTCTGGAGGCGGCAAAACATTATTAGGCCAAAAGAGGGGGCCCCAAACCCCAAAAGCGTGGGGGTCAGGGCGGCAGCAGAAGAGATCGGGCAGTGGCACAATGCCCCTTCTTGGAGGGGGGCAAAACAGTTTTAAAAGGCCCAGAGGGCACAATGATACAGTGTGGGGTTCACGACAGAAGCAATGGGGAACGGGCCAGTGGCACAATGAAAAACGGGAGGCGCAAAGACAGTATTAGGCCACAGGTGGCACAATCACACAGTGGGAGGTCACGACAGCAGCACATGAGATCAGGAAAGGGCAAAATTTGACTTTTCCTGGGCGAAAAACAGTTTTAAAGGCCACGGAGGGCACAATCAACATGTGTAGGTCAGGGCGGCACCCAGAAATTAAAATCAGGCGGGGGCACAATGAAAATTCTGGAGGCGGCAAAAAAAGTATTGGCCCCCAGAGTGGCACAATGAACAGGGGTGGGGTCACGAACACCAGCTTTAATCAGCAGGGGCACAATGAAAAACTGGAGGTGGCAAAACGGGAAAACCCCACAGAGTGGCACAAGACTGAGAGCGGGGGTAAACGGCGGCACCCCAAAATGAGGTCGGCAGTGGGCACAATGCCCCAAAAAAAAGTGGGGAAAGGACAGGGCACCCACCACAGCAGCAAAAAGGGGTTCAAAGGGGCAAAAATGACACAGTGGTTGGATGTCACGGCAACAGCAACAGCAGCAGCACAGAGGTCATAGAGTGGCACAATGACAGGGTTGAGGTGGGTGGCAATACCAGCCCCGGGAAAAGTTTGGGGTAGGAAATTTTGGAAAACTGTCCCAATGTGTGGAACCCAGGGGGTAGCGGCATCAGAATAGGGCTGAGGCGGGTAGTTAAAAAAACCCCCAATTTGCCCACCAAAGGGGCCCTTGGTTTGGGAAATCCTGGCCGATCCACGCCCTGTTTTCATTTTGGACAAAGGTCAGTTTTTCCCCACATTTCCTGTGGACAAGGGGGTTTCTCCTTGGGGTAACAAAGGCCCCCCGGCACGGGAACCACCCGTTTCTGTTTCCCCACACTACTGGCCGGGCAGGACACTTCTCCACGCAAACTCGGAAAGGGGTTGGGGCCACACACCATTTTGGTTCCCCAAAGAAAAACCAGCGGATCTTCTAAGGGGGTTTCAGATTTCCCTTCCAATTAGGCCAAAAACCTTTTTGGTTTAAAGGGAAAAAGGCCCAGGTCCTCCCTGCTGCTGCTGGCGACTCCCCTCCCACTAGGGGGTTGTAAAAGGGAAGCTGCCATATGCCCCAATTTTGGGTTACTACTGATGGACTGGTACTGCCCCTTCCCCCCCCCCCCCACCTTCCCCCGGGCAGCCTGCGGCAGTAGTACGTACGCTGAAAAAAACCCCCCCGGTAAACCCTTTCCCCAAGGGGGAAACGTTTCCCCCCCAAAATAGGCAGCAGCCAACTGATTCCCGAGGATTTCCCTATAATTTTTGTTTTCCCCTCTAAAATAGCGGAAAAGGCTCCCTTTTTGGGGAACCGGAAGCGGGGCCCCAATAGGGGGAGAGCCAAAAACCCATCCCCCCTGCCGGATGCTGACTATTCGGCGGTCACTAGCCACAAAAAAGGGCATGCTGGGGGGCCCATCTGCACAATTTGACTCCGGAGGGGGCTCCCTGCCTCCTTTTTCCCTGTATACTGCCAGGGTTTGTTTGGGGGGTCAACTGCCTCCCCTTCCTCATCCCAAACCACCCCCGCTCCTGCTCCTCCTCCTTTTCACCTGGATAGAAAAACCACCCATTTCAAACCCAACCCAAAAATTCTCTCCAATGTCCTCCTCCCCTCCCCATTTCATCCCCCCCCACTCATGTGGCCACGAGATGTATTTGCCACGTCTCCAGTTTCCCCCGTCCAGGGGAGTACTTTTGTCGGGCCCGGAACATCAAAAAATCGTTTAAAGGGGCCCTTTTTCCCGTTCATACAGGGCGGTTTCCCAAAAAGTACAGGCAAAAATTCCGCGGGTGGAAACATGCCCTATCAGAGTGTGTTTGGGAGGCCGTTTTGGGCCCTGCCAAATCGAGGAGGGGGGTTTTCCCGGCTTTGTACGAATGGAATAAATGCATGCACAGTTTTTCCGGCCCTTTTTTAAATGTTTTTGAAATCCGGGGGAAGACTTCAGGAAAACCTTTTTAAAAACCAATTGAAACCCTGCGCCATGCAGGGCGCCTGGACCATCCCCCCGTGCAGCCTTAACCAGTTCCTCCCATTGTCCGTTAAACCTTTTTGGGTTTCCCATTTTTCAGTTGGCGCGGAGAAAGCCACAAAAAAAATTGGGGGGGGGGGGTTTAAAAATGTTTTTCGCATGACGCGGAAAAACAGTTCCTCCCCCCGTGGACTTTGTTTGCCAGGCCGGGCCCGGTGTAAAAACGCTTTTAAAACCCCCTGTGCCCTACACCCTGTGGGGAAGATGGAGGGAGTACTTGTGGAGGGTGAATGGGGGGCGGTGGTGGGGAGGAGGGAGGGGAGGGGACATTGGCCCCAGGTGCGCAGTTTTTTACAACGTGGAGGGGAAAAAACGGCGTCTCCTTTAAATTTTTTGGGGTTTCCTGGGCTTGGGAAACACTTTACCCAGTGGGCCGAAAAAAGGGCAAAGTACTGGCCCTGACCGTTTGTTTACAGCTCCAGGGTGTTTTTGCCTTCCGGGGGCACCTTGGAACAAAACCCAAAAGCTCAAGGACTGACCCACCTTCTGTTTTTACATATTTTTTGAAAAATTCTGGTAAAGCCTTTTTTGGGAAAAAAAATTACGGCTTGGAACTCTCATCTCCGGCTTTGGCACAACCATTATTCTCTGAAAAAGTTTTCAGAGTCCAACCCTTTGGAAAGGGAGGGGCTTTTCAAATACCAACAACTTGGACAAGCACGGGCAGCTGCTGCACCAGGAAAAGGTTGGACGCATACTGTGTTTTCTTTGCCCAAACGCCACCCCTGAAAAGACTGCCCGGGGCCAAAAAAAGTAGCGAGGGGCAGGGCATTTTGGACCGGGAGATGATGTCAAAAGAAAACCCCTCCTTCCCGGGAGAGGTTGGGGGGAGCCTTTTACTGGCTTTCAATGGCATGCGTGCCACTGGGTTTTCTGCTGCTGCTGCTGTTTCTTTCGCGGAAGTGGACCACCTCATTGAGGCCCCCGTTTCTCCCAGGCCCCCCGGAAAGGTGACCCCGCATGTACTGACGCAGGGCCTTGGGGGGCCCAAAGTTAAACTTTCCCCGGCCCCCCTTCACTTTCTGCCCACAGATTTTACATATACCCATATTCGGGCTCCTCCGGTTTCTTAGCAAAAACGGGCCCCACCGCCAGTATCGGATTTTACCCGCCAACGCTCCGCAAGATGACTAAAAAGCCGCCCCTTGGGGTCGCTTTTTAACCCCTGTTGCCGCTTTCTTTTTGGAAACCTTTTTAAGCGGGTTTTTTTACCCCGGGCCACTTTTGGCTCCCGGGCCTCACACGCTGCTAATTCCGCAGGGGCCACGGCCCACACGACCCCTTGCTGGCTGCGCTGCTGCCGGGCGCGCAAGCCCGACGCCCACTTCTCCTTCCCATTTGAAACCCTTGCCTCACCCGGCTCCCAAATTTCGGTCGGCACCAAACATCATCTATTTGGGTTTCATCTTTACTGCTGGGCCTCATCAAAACCCGGTCTTGGGGAGGGCCCAGGTGACCCTCAAAAACAAAAAGCCTCCCATGCCACTCCCCCACATCTATACTTTTTCCGCCTACTGAGTAAGAGGGGATAATTTGCCCCCCTTTCTTCACTGCCAAGGGAACTCTGACTGCCCTCCTCAAATTGTTTTATCCCCGGGTATATAGTTTGGGGGCTTTAGCCCCCGACCAAAATATTTGAACTCTGGCTGAGGGAACCGGAAAGGGGGCCCGAGGGGGGGCGAGGGCAGTTTAGGGCCGCTGACCCCCCCCGGCCCTGCCAACCCAATGGTTGTAACTGAGGTTCCCACCGACTCTTGGGGTGGGGTTGTTCCCAAAGTCCCTCTGGGAGGAAGAGGATTACCCCCGTCCAACCAATCAAGAAACCCCTTGGGGTTTCTGAACAAACACACGGCCCCTAGATGACAGCGGGAGTTGTTTGGGCCCCACCGAGTGACCCCTGCTGCGACTCCCCTTTGTGGCCCCACCTGGGCCGTCCAGGAATGTTTTTTTGCCAAATGCCACTCCCCAGGTCAAAAGCCCGCCCCCTCTCTTTTCTTACATACTGTTTTTTTTTAAAATGGGACCCGACCCCGTTTTGATGATGATCTGAAAATTAAAAATATACACCCTGTTTTTGGGCTCCAAAAAAGAAAACCCCAAAAACAAGCTTGGGGAAAACCCTTTGGGTAAAAATTTTCGCTCCACAAATGGCCAAAGGAAAAAAATTTTCTTGTAAAGTGTCCCTTTAAAAAACACAGGTGTTTTACTAAAGTAAAAAGCAAAAAAACGGGTTAATTAACCTTCCCGGGCCCTGAATTTGGGTACAGGAAAAAAAAGTATAAATTTTGGCATTGAAAAAAAACGGTTTTTTATTTGGGCCCCCACACCAGCAAAACAACGCTTAATTAAACCCCCTGGGTGTAAATTGCGCCAAAGGGAAATTTAGGCCGCAACAAACTATTACTTTGTAGCGGTTTCCAATTGGGGGTTTTTTTACGCCACACAACAAGAGATACAGTTTTTTAATTAACCCCTTTTCTTGTGAATTAGGCTACAGGAAAAAATTTTTAAATTTTGGGCCCTTGAAAAAGACGTTTTTTTTGGGGTCAGCACAAACCCCAAAACAACCTTAAATTAAACCCCCCCATGTAAATTGCCCAAAGAATTGAGCCCCCCAAAATAGTAGGGTTTGAGGGGGTTACAATTGCGTTTTTTATCCCACGCCCCAAAAAAAACAAGGAAAAATACAGTTTAATTAAAACCCTTTTTTTTGAATTAGGCTACAGGAAAAATTTTTTATATTTTTGGGGGGTTAAAAAACGGTTTATTTTTTTTCCCGCACAACCAGCAAAACAACGCTTAATTAACCCCTGGGTGTAAATTGCGCCAAAGAAATTTTAGCCCCAAAAAACTAGTAGCTTTTTTAGCGTGTTACAATTGCGTGTTTTTTTTTTTGCCCCACAACAAGAAGATACAAATTTTTTAAATTTAAAACCCTTTTCTTTTGAATTAGGCTTTCAGGGAAAAATTTTTTAAAATTTTGGCGTTGAAAAGACGGTTTCTTGGGGTCAGGGACACCAGCAAAAAAACGCTTAATTTTTAAACCCCCGGATGGGAAATTGCCCAAAGAATTGAGCCCCACAAAAAATTTTTAGCTTTTTCTGTTTTAAAAAAAAACAGGTTTAACCCAATTGGGCCGTTTTTTTTCTTTTTTTGCCCACCCCAAAAAAATAAATAACCCAATTGGAAAAATTAACCTTTTTGCTTGGGGGAAAAAAGGTACAGGAAAAGGGGTTTAAAAAATTTTATTTTTGGCCCTTTAAAAAGAAAAGGTTTCTTTTGGGGGGAGCACACCAGCCCAAAAAACGCTTAAATAAACCCCTGGATTTAAATTGGGCCCCAAAAAATTGGGGCCCCACAAAAAAGGGAGCCTTCTTTTGGGGAACCCTTGTTAACCCAATTAAGGCCGGTTTTTTTCCCTTTTTTTTGCCACAACCAACCAATTAAGGATTAAACCCCAAAAATTTGAATTTTAACCTTTGCTTGGGTTTTTAAATTTTTAAAAAGGGGTACAAAAAAATTAATATTTTGGGGTTGAAAAAAACGGTTTCCCGGGGGCCCGCACACCCAAAACCAAAGCTTAATTAACCCCCGGGTGTAAAAATTTTTCAAAAGAATTGAGCACCAAAAAAAGAAGTGGGATTTTTAAAAGTAAAAATGCTGTTTTTTAAATGAATACAACAGGAACTGGCTTTGATCCCACTTGGATATTGAATGTATAGCACTGCATTGGGGCCCCACACGGTTTTTAGATCCCAAAACCCCAAAAAAAAAACAGAAATGAACATTAAGAGAACATCCTGAGACAAGCTGAGACACCCCCCCAAAATCGTAAATAAAAATCAATTTTTTCCGTAAGAGCTATAGCCCGGCAGCACCTTTCCCTTTATAAAAACAGTGGAGGAATGTTTGCCCCCTATCTCGCCCGGACTTAAAATTTCGGGGCGTCACCCGAATCCCGGGCCCGGGCTTGATTTGGGTTCATCTCTGCACATGCATTCAGGGTATTTCCCTTCTTCCCCCAGAGTGCCCTTTGGGGCCCCTTAACGCCATGTGGGCCCCAGCCATTTTATCCAATCAAAAAGCCACAAATTTTGGGGTTCCCCCCGAAGTACCCCCAAAAATCGATTTCGTTCCGAACCGGGAAATTTTCCTAAATTCCCAAACGAATTCCCCCTTCGGGTTTAAAACAATTTTCCCCCTCTCTAGATTCCCCATTGATTGCTAATAACATTTGGTCTCATTGTTAGGTCAGTCACAATTATATACGTGCAAAAAGTAAAGGATCACTCACCACCTGGGATTCAAAATGCTACTAGCTCTTTCCATTGCCATGGGTGTGTCCCTTATGGAGAAAAGCTTTCCGTCTTCAGAAGCCTGTTAATTTTCAATGTACCAACTCTCCAATGTATCTTTAAAACCACACAGCTTTATTGTAGAAAATAGATATACAGAAGGTAAAACAGAATGCATACATATGGCTACACATTTCCAACCAACCTGGTTCTTTGTCTATATTCATTGGCTGTGATAATGAACCGAGTTGGTTGGAAATGCATAGCCATTGTGGAGGTTTAGCATCAGGTAGGCAAACAGGGCTTCCACAGACAGAGACAGGGACACGGAAATCAGTTCAAGTTCCAGGCGCTGCCTGGGTTTATTCAGCAGAACTTAACAGAAAACAAAAACAAGCCTTAACTTCAGGCTAAACAGAAATAAATAAACGCCTGCTCGGCTGAGCGCTAGCTACACATAGTATATTCCTCACTATGCTTAGTTGCAGACAGCGTCTGTTACTCACAGCAAGGTTTCCACAGCGTGACACCAGCACCCCACACAGGCCTGTAGGTTCAGCCTTTATAGGCTTGAGACTAGCCTCACCTGGGGCGCGGGAGTGGCCACCCACCCGGCTCTTTGACCACCCCAGAAAAGCCGAACCAGACACAAGCGGATTGGAATCGCTTATACTAAACATGTCAGTAGCATAGTGCTACTGACACACAAGACTGTCGGCTTCCCTTCACCGAGTCCAGGCCCCTCGGTGACACGCATCTGCCCAGGTACCGCCTAAGGCAGCATAGGAGAGTACTCTTGGTGAAATATATCTGCCGTCAACTATTCCCCCTGTCACTGTCTCACACCATATAGACACATTCTATTTTACCTTCTGTATATTTGTTTTCTACAATAAAGTTGAGTGGTTTTAAAGATACACTGGAGAGTTGGTACCTTGAAGATTCGCAGTTATAATTCTAGACAATCAGAATCTTACTAAACTGATAACAAACAAACAGTTGTACTGGTCATGTATTTTATTGAGAACATTGAGTCAACATCCACAGTGCAGATATAAAACCTAACTCTGATTTTAACACCATATAGATCTTAGAACTCATTGAATTTTATATTTCAAAGCATTCTGATGAGAAAAAAATAGTCTTGGTTTTCAAAATTTGCTTGGCCTTGTCAGTCTTCTCCATCAGTGCCAGTGCAAAATCCTTCTTGGTCAAGATTCATGAGCAGTTCTGTAACTTTTGGAATGCTGAAGACTAATTGTAGGCCTTGTAAGATCTCCAAGCATTTTCTACACAACATCATTCATGTCTATGTATTTTTATTGTTTATTTAGTTAAAAAATACACAATGCATATAATAACTTATTAAATGTGGATTTTCTGGGGGTCTGGAATGAATTAATTCAATTTACATGATTTTTTATGGAAAAAATGTATTTAACAGTCAACATTTTTGGTACTTAACATGTGTTTTTGGAAAAAATTACTGAAGAGTACTAAGGTAACAATGAAGCACTAAAGATCCACTAACTTTTCTTGCAATTATATAACATTATTTCCCTGTGGTTTGTAATTCTATTACCTACTGCTTTACATTTTAAGAACTGTAATGGAACTGCAGGGCACACTCCTAAAGCAGCTGTCTAGTTTTAAAATTCCATTTTCAAATACCACATTAGGGAATTTAGATTTAATGTGAGGAGCGGGAGTCCTCAATTTCTCTGTTTAGGACCCTTTCTTTATTAGTCAAAGCGGAGAACAGCTTAAAAAATGAATCTGGACTACCAGGCTGGTGGAGTACCAGTTAAATTGGGCAGATTTATTAATACTGTCTAAGGGTGCATTCACACAGCAATGATCAAATACCAGTCTGATTTTCCGATCGGTATTTTGTCTTTTATTGGTACGTAGGGGCGCGACTTTTGTCCGCAGTTTGTGGATTCATGCCCTCCCCCTTTGCCTCCATATGTTCATGTTCTGCCTGAAAACCGGGTGGAATAATGAACATGTTCTAAGTTTTTCGGAGCGCCGGTGGTATCATAAACCATCTGACGCAAAATCCGTTCAGTGGGGACTGCTGAACAGATTTTCTATTAAAGTCTATGAGGGTGGGTTGCATGTCGATTTTCAGACGGTTTCTAAAACCGCAAATCATCTTAAAAACCAACCAATAACCCTTGCTGTGGGGACAAGCTCTAATAGTGCAAATTTAGACTAGACAGTCATTTATCAAAGTGTTGAAATATCTGGCACATGTTTAGACTGTCTAGTCTAAGTTTACATCTTCTATTAGTTGGCTTACTAATTGCGCACAAATTTTGCCGCTTTTTTATGCCACGCTGCGTCCATATGCTAAGCCACAACCACTTTCCACTTTTACCAAGGCCATACCTCTTTTGATGGATGGGGTGAAGAAGTGCCTAGAAACCAGCTAAAACACATAAAAAATGTTGTGTAAAACATGTTTGCCATTATTGTGGCACAAATTGCCCCAGAACTCTATTTAATATGTTTATTTATGTATGCATAACCATTTAGTTATGTGACGCTCTACTTATGGAAACCTCAGTGAATATCAGTGAAATATATTTTTGATAAGTGTATTTAAGATTTTGGTTAGTTTATTTAACTGCTTTAAAGGCAACCAGTCAGATAGTTTTTGTCAAGTTTATCTGAGATCAGGATGTGATAGAAGGAGAGAAGCTGAATTCTTTGATATAAAGGTTTTTACGTCTTGAGGCAGGATTTCTGAGTAAAAAGCAAAGAAAATAATGAAAAGTAAGAGTATTGCTTACCCCACCCACATGCAGTTTTTGACAGTTTGCTCTCTACAGACACTGATACAGGTAAAGCTGTCAATAACTTCTTTCACTGCTCTTAAAGGGAATGTGTCATCAAAAATGACTTATTGTTTAACTCACGTTTTTATGTTAAACACATTTTTAAAGAATTTTTGGTTGTTTTTTTTTTATTTTCCATATCACTTTAAATATTTTGTAATAATTCTTAAGTCTTGCAGTTTTCACTTTGGCCACTAAGCCTAATAACAAACGTAGTTATTACAAAAATGCCATGCACATAGCTACTTAATACGGTGCTAGTGAAAAGGAGTATTCCAGCTCCAAATATCAATAAGAAATGATTTCACTGCACACAATGGTAAGTTGCGATTTCAATTTTTCAGAATTTATGTAATGGAGTATTTAAAGTCATACAAATCCAGTTACAGAGAATCACAAATGGAAACACAGTGCCTCGCTTATACAAAGATAGTTTTGCGATCATATGTACAAAGTGATCATATAAATGGTACGTTTCGGCTGTCGCCGCAGCCTTTGTCAACCCGATCACTGTAAGGAAGAGAACAGATAACACATATAGTGTACAAATCCATAGAAAGGCAAATGGGATACAGTGAAACCATGGAGAAACCTCAGGAGAAAATAAAGTAAAAAGGAGGAAGAGGAAAGAGGACATAGAAAAAGGAGGACTGATGTTATAATATAAGGAGGGAGATGAGTGTATAGACCAGGAAAAAGAAAACCGTAAAATAGAGGTGGCAGCAGAGAACAGAACAGGAGAGAATATAAAGAATAAGTATATAGTTGTGTAAAATGCTTACTTAATTCAAAGGGGGATTAATACATACACAATATATTAGTATAAATGCAGTTGTGTATGATTGGAGCAGGCTGCAAGAGCAGAAGCATGAAGAAGGGAGACATAAGTAAGTTACCTATGTATACATAAAGCAGTAAATAGATAGAGAGACACAGGAGAAGAATGAGTGAGTCTTACCACAGACGGACCCTGAAGGAGCTGTGGAGAGAAGTAGAGCTAGTGAGAATCATGTTGCCAGGTGCTAGCATAGGCAGTAGCTAGGACGGTATAAGAAAGATTGTGTAAAGAATTGTACAGTACGCATAAGACATATATAAATATAGATACCTGAGGAGCGCTGGCAATGTGAGTAAAGGAAGGCGCCAACGGGCGGCCGGAGATACTGAGCGCGCGGTCCGTGCTGCCGGAGTATGCAGCGCCGTGTCAGATAAAGACGCCGGCGCATGCTCAGTGTGTATGAGGGAAAAGAGTATGGACTGCGCGTGCGCGGGATACGGACTTATACTAAACACATAAATACATAGATAGATGATAGTCTATGGTGGAAGAGAAAAGAGAAAAGGGAGAAAAAAGCAGCCTGCTGGTGAAAAAGAGAAAAGAAGGACAATGATAAGAAAAGGAAAACAAGAAAAAAAGAAAAAGAGGTAAGTACATAAAATTGGTAGAATCATGAAGCAGTTTGGAGAGTAATTGGACACGACCATATTTATACCAATGTATAAGAATACTAGTACGTGGTACTCATGGTATACATGAACATGTTAATCGATAATGCACAAAGCAATAAAGAACAATCTTTTTACTATAACGAATCACATGAGGGATATGGACCTGTAATACATCACCATGGTGACGGGAGTGGTGTGTACAGGTAATCCTAACGGATCTGTTGAGCAAACAATAAATAGTGAGAAATAACATAATGAAGACCTGAAATGAACATGAGAGTCAATAATGATAGCAGGTACATATAATCAATGTGTATACGTGATAACTGTATAAAAAATTACCGTACGTTCTACTAATAATAGAAAATACAAGTAGTGGTCAGAAATTATAATCACACTCCCTGTTTAGACCGCCAGGATGTAGGCTGCCAGGACGGTGAATCCAGTATGCCTCCCGTTTTTTAAGGAGAGCAATGTGGTTACCTCCACGTCTTGGACGTGGTACCTGTTCGAGAACTTGGAACCGGAGTTGGCTTATTTGGTGTTGTTGTTCACAGAAGTGTTGAGGAAGTGGTAACCAGGTTTTTTGACAGCGTATTGTAGATTTATGTGATGTCAAGCGATCTTTTACCCTTTGTGTTGTCTCTCCAATGTATATAAGGCCACACGGACATTTTATAAGGTATATGACATAAGAAGAGTCACATGTAAAGAAGCCTTTAATTTTTATGGCCTTGCCATTCAGGGGATGGTATACTGTATCGCCTTTTATGATGTTAGAGCAGTTATTGCAGTGCAAGCAGGGGAATGTACCATGCCTCGGATGTCCGAGATGTATTTGTCGGTTCTGTTTTTGTAGGGGACCAATGTCGGCTCTCACAAGGTGGTCTCTAATGTTTTTCGGACGTTTGTAACAGATCTGTGAAACTGAACGGAATTCTGGAACCTCTGGATAGCCATTGCGTAATATATGCCAATGTTTTCTTATAACCTGATGTAATTTCGGCATAAGTGGGTGATAGGTATTGACAAAGTAAATCCTAGGAAGATGTGGGCCATAGGTTCGTGCAGGTCTAGTTCTTCTATTAGTTGTTGAGATTAATCTTTCGGGGTATCCTCTTTCAATAAATTTATGGGACATGTTATTAAGTCGAGTTGAAAGGTTATTAGAATCCGTCACTATCCTTTTAATCCTAGTGAATTGGGAAACGGGCAGTGATGTTTTGACGTGAGCAGGAAAGACAGCTCGATAAAGTAGGGAAAGGGGAATTTTCGGCCCGGTTTTGGGTTTTGGGGTAAAAATCAGTCGAGATTGGGACCCCTGGAAGAAATTTTAAGACCCATGTTTTCTAAAAAATTAATGCGGGAAAAATCTTGATGAAAGGTAAAAGTCATCCGGGGGTTTATTTAATTCCCAAAAATTCAAAAATTGGGGGAAAATTTAAGATCTTTTCCCCCACCCAAGCCCCCAATTTTTTCATCAATTATCTTGCCAGGGCCCAAATGTTTCTAAATAGGCGTTTTTGGTAAATGGAAGATTCTTCTATTGCGGCCATAAAAAATGTTTTTCAAAAGGGGGCCCATGTTGGAAACCCATGGCCTACCCCCGTTTCTTTAGAAAAAAAAATTTATCCCCAAATAAGAAATAAATTTTTTGTCAAAACAAAAGTTAGTAGTGTTTAAAACAAAAATCAATTTCTTGTGTTTTATAGTTCTGTAGTCTGGAGGTAATCTTTGGGGTTTCTTTTTTTGCCATCCCAAAGTGGCAAAAAGAGGGTGTACAAGCTGTTTTTGGCAATGGAAAAAGGTTTAATCAGGGGGGGCCCCGGGGGAAGGGGGTTTTTAAGATGCCAAAAAGTGAGGAATTGCCCCCTTAAAATAAGTCTTTTTTCCCTTTAGTACCAAAAAGGGTAAGGATTTTCTTTTTTTGGGAAATTTACAATTTTTGGGGAAAAAATAAAGTTGGTTTTAAGCCCCCTATGGGGCGGCCGGGGGGGATCAAGTAGGTTTTTTGTGGATCTTTTGGGAAAATTAAAATACTGGAGTAATGGGGGGAGGTTGCCCGTAGGGAATTCATAGGTCTTACGGTCAATAAGTTGGAATCAAGGGCTTCCGCAAGAAAGTACAAATTTTTGAGTTTTAAAGGGGTTGGGTGGGGGTTTACGATCGAGGGTTTTAAAGGGGTTGTTTCAAAAAATTTGGGGTTTTAATCTCTTTAAAAATTTTTTGCCCCGGGCCCCTTTACAACTAAAGCCCCCCTTTGGGCCTTTTTTTGAAAGATTAAACGGGGTTTTCCAAATGATTGTATCCCCCTGTTTTTCTGCTTGTGTTTAGGTTTTTTAAATTTAAAAAGGAACGGAAGTTTTCTTTTTTAAATATTTTTTTTAATATCTCTTCCACTAAGGGAAAAAATGTTTCCCAAAGGGTAGAAGGTACGCGGAGGGTTTAACCTACTAAAAGGGTTCCCTTTAAATTAAAATTTGGGGAAAGGAGAGTGTTGGGG
The DNA here is from genome assembly GCA_025379985.1 of Phyllomedusa bahiana. NCBI lineage: Eukaryota > Metazoa > Chordata > Amphibia > Anura > Hylidae > Phyllomedusa > Phyllomedusa bahiana. The sequence continues at coordinate 41,482 of JAODAL010029624.1, forward strand.
AAAATTTCTTTGAGGGAAATTTTGGGGGGGGGGGGGGGGGTAGTTTTTGGCCTGATGAAAAGGGGGCTTTTTGGCGAAGGGGTTCAATAACCTTTCAACTGCCTTAAAAAAACAAGTCCCATAAATTTTTTTAAAGATAAAACCCCCCAAAGATTAATCCAACAACAAAAAGAAGAACTAACCTGCCCCAACCCCTTTGGGCCCCCATCCCTTTCCCAGGATTTTTTTGTCAATACCTATCACCCCCCTTTTGCCGAAAATTTCATCCCGGGTTTTAAGAAAAAAAATTGGCCCTATATTACGCAATTTGGGTTTTCCAGAGGTTCCAGAAAATTTCAGTTTTTACAATCTGTTACAAACGTCCAAAAACATTTGAGAAACCCCCCGTGAGAGCCACATTGGTTTTCCCCCACAAAAACAAACCGACAAATACATCTCAAAAATCCGGGGCATGGAAAAATTTTCCCCCGCTTTCACTTAATAACTGCTCTAACCCCAAAAAAGGGGATACGATACCACCCTGATGAAGGCAAAAAAATTAAAGGCTTTTTTACTGTGACTCTTCTTATTCATTAACCCTTATAAAATGTCCGTGTGGCCTTATATACATTGGAGAGACAACACAAAGGGAAAAAAGATCGCTTGACATCACATAAATCTACAATACGCTGTCAAAAAACCGGGTTACCACTTCCCAACATTTTCTGTGAACAAACAACACCAAATAAGCCAAACTTCTTTCCGGTACTTAAAACAGGTACCACGTCCAAGACGGGGGAGGTAACCACATTGCTCTCCTTAAAAAAACGGGAGGCATACTGGATTCACCGTCTGGGCAGCCTACATCCTGGCGGTCTAAACAGGGAGTGTGATTATAATTTCTGACCACTACTTGTATTTTCTATTATTAGTAGAACTACGGTAATTTTTTATACAGTTATCACTTTATCACATTGATTATATGTACCTGCTATCTTTATTGACTCTCATGTTCATTTCAGGTCTTATTTTTGTTATTTCTCACTATTTATTGTTTGCTCAACAGATCCGTTAGGTTTTACCTGTACACCACTTCCCGTCACCAGGGTGATGTATTACAGGTCCATATCCTCATGTGATTCGTTATAGTAAAAAGATTGTTCTTTATTGCTTTGTGAAATTATCGATTAACATGTTCATGTATACCATGAGTACCACGTACTAGTATTCTTATACATTGGTATAAATATGGTCGTGTCCAATTACTCTCCAAACTGCTTCATGATTCTACCAATTTTATGTACTTACCTCTTTTTCTTTTTTTCTTGTTTTCCTTTTCTTATCATTGTCCCTTCTTTTCTCTTTTTCACCAGCAGGGGCTGCTTTTTTTCTCCCTTTTCTCTTTTCTCTTCCACCATAGACTATCATCTATCTATGTATTTATGTGTTTAGTATAAGTCCGTATCCCGCGCACGCGCAGTCCATACTCTTTTCCCTCATACACACTGAGCATGCGCCGGCGTCTTTATCTGACACGGCGCTGCATACTCCGGCAGCACGGACCGCGCGCTCAGTATCTCCGGCCGCCCGTTGGCGCCTTCCTTTATTCACATTGCCAGCGCTCCTCAGGTATCTATATTTATATATGTCTTATGCGTACTGTACAATTCTTTACACAATCTTTCTTAACCGTCCTAGCAAACTACCTTTTGCTAGCACCTGGCAACATATTCTCACTAGCTCTACTTCTCTCCACAGCTCCTTCGGGGCCCGTCTGTGGTAAGCCCACTTCATTCTTCTCCTGTGTCTCTCTATCTATTTACTGCTTTATGTATACATAGGTAACTTAACTTATGTCTCCCTTCTTCAGCTTCTGCTCTTGCAGCCTGCCCCAAAATCATACACAACTGCATTTATACTAATATATTGTGTATTTATTAATCCCCCTTTGAATTAGGTAAGCTTTTTACACAACTATATACTTATTCTTTATATTCTCTCCTGTTCTGTTCTCTGCTGCCACCTCTATTTTCCGGTTTTCTTTTTCCTGGTCTATACACTCATCTCCCTCCTTATATTATAACATCAGTCCTCCTTTTTCTATGTCCTCTTTCCTCTTCCTCCTTGTTACTTTATTTTCTCCCTGGGTTTTCCAGGTTTCACTTATCCCATTGCCTTTCTATGGATTTGTACACTATATGTGTTATCTGTTCTCTTCCTTACAGTGATCGGGCTGACAAAGGCTGCGGCGACAGCCGAAACGTACCATTTATATGATCACTTTGTACATATGGTCGCAAAACTATCTTTGTATAAGCGAGGCACTGTGTTTCCATTTGTGATTCTCTGTAACTGGATTTGTATGACTTTAAATACTCCATTACATAAATTCTGAAAAATTGAAATCGCAACTTACCATTGTGTGCAGTGAAATCATTTCTTATTAAGCCTAATAACAGTCTGACACTTCCTGTCCTATAGATAAAGATTCTAAGTAGTCTGCTCATTATTAACACAAGCAGGGTCGAACTGAAAGGAGACACCAGTGTGAATAGATAAACAGAATCCACCAGTCACAAGAGGAGATAGTCACAGCTCTCACCCCCCTCCTCCCTGCAGAGTGATTTCTTTCTAGGTCACACAGCATGACTAGAAAACTCTTCTATAGAAGTCTATGGGACAGAATCTGTCTTGTAGTTCCTATGTGCATGAAGCCGCTGTAAAGCATCTCTCTGACTGCTGTTAAAGCTGTGCAAACAAGGCCTAGTGACCAAAGTGAAAACTGCAGGACATAAGAATTATTAAAAAATATTGAAAGTGATATGAAAAATTAAAATAAGTATAACCAAAAATTCTTAAAAAATGTGTTTAACATAAAAATGTGAGTTAAACAATAATTCATTTTTGATGACACATTCCCTTTAAAAGCATTTTACCACAGCTCACTACAAGCTGGCCTCAGTGAATGAGGAAATGGTCACACTTGCGCAGATTTCCCCCATTCAAGTCTATAGAGGTTCTGAACATAGTCCAGCACATTTGCTTGACTGTATTTAGAGCTGTCATAGAAAAGAATAGGGAGAACTGCCCGAGCGCAGTATTCACCCGGTTATGAGCCCGCATCAGAAAGGGATTTTGCTTCATGGCAAAACCCATTTAAGGAGTCCAGTCATTATTATCTCTGCTTTTTGCTCATAAATCCTGTTCCAAATCATATAAATCTATATATTACAAAGTTCAGCTTTTCTCCCTCTATCACATCCTGCTCTCAAATAGGGCAGCATTAACCATCTGACAGGTTCCCTTTAATGCACAAAGGGCCACATGTATGAAACTGTTTAGGTCTAAAACTCACTCTTTTGTCCATAGGCAAAATAGTGAGTTTTAGACCTAAACAGGTTCATACATGTGGCCCAAAGTGTTTGAATTTTCCAAACATCTCTGTAGACCTATAGATAATCAGCCTCACAATTACTGCCTGTTTTTTTTAAACATCATATTAGCACATTCGGGAAATGTGTACATAGTGTTTATGTGCATAATCTATGGTAGTGGCTTGCTTGGACTATTCACTAAATTTCACAGCATATCTAGTTCATGTTCAATTTGCACTGGAAATGGAGTTCAAACTAAGTTTGAACTGAGTTTAGTCGAAGCATCAAATCAATACAACTTTTGATAGATTTGACCTTCTATGGTGATACTTATGAAGTGAATTGTTCTAGCATTATATTTCCCAAGAGATTATTTTCATGTAACCTCTGTTGAGACACAGAGAACAAGCCAATGCTGATTATTTAAATAGTTAAAGGAGTAATCCGACAAATACCATTTATAGCCCACTGTCAGATCCATGTCTACTGAATGAGCAGGGGTTCTATGGCCACTATTATGCTAATTAGTCTGGTTGGTGAGGCCAGAAGAAGACAGAAAGGGAGAAGAAAGTTTGGACCCAACTTTCTAATTGTCATGTATAGGAGACAGATTTAAGCATGCTGGCTTTGCTGTCTCCTCCACCTGCATAGAATTTTTTTGCATGTGCTCTTTTCTGGTTATCCTTCTTCTTGCAGCTGTAGCATCTGGGCTTAAAAGGCGGTCATCGGAAAGGCACTCTCTCAATAGATAGTAGCCTTAGCTAGCAAACATTTTTAGCATATCCTTAGCACATACTATTATGTAATTTATTCTGTACTTTAGTTACCTGTTAATAGGACATCCTAAAATATCTTGACCTAACTTTTAGTAAAAGTCATTTAAGTTTTGTTTAGCTTAATTTTTTGTTTAGCGCAGACTTATATAAATATGCCAATATATTTCAACTAAGTTTTACTATTGAATGAAGACATTTTACATTTTTAAGAGGCTCAAATACATATATAAGATGCTATCATGAACATGCATCTACTCTTGTACTGCAAAGAAACCTTAGCATTATACAATATACAAGCATTTAAAATAGAAGACAGCCTTACTTAATGAAAACCAGGTGATTGTTGTTGTGCACTTTTCATATGATGAGGAAGCTGAGCTCTGTGAGATTCAGTAGAGGAAAATTGTAATAGGATTATTCAAAGAGAAAGTGAAACCCCTGCTTACTCCACCCACAAATAGTGGTTGACAGTTTTCTCTATGTACACACTGATACAGGGCAAGCTTGTCAATCATTGTATATGGACTGGGTAAGCAGAACATCTACTCTCTCTACAGCTCTGGAAAAAATTAAAGGGGTTTTGCCACGATGTAATGTTGACGTGAAATCCTCCAAAATGGGTATATAATCACTTTTCTAAATATATGCGATTACAAAAAGTGACACCTGTGAGAGCTACAGCATTGCTCAGTCCCCCTTAGTTTCCTGACAGTTTACTTTAGACACACCAGGCCCACTGACAAAAGCGATCTGGCCGCGTTTTGCGTGTTTACACTTCTTATCTGATGACAGGGAACTTTAAGGAGCTTGCAAGGGGCTGGGGAGAAAGTGCAGTGTATGAGCCCTGTCGGGCTGTATAGAGAATCCACTGTTGTAATGTTATTATTTGAGTAAACTTTAGAGATGCTCCCTGCTTCCTCGCTCTCTGCTCACTCCCTCCCTCTCACCCCTGCAGCCGTTCATGACTAAGCATGCTTTGTTTATCTTCTCTCCTGAGTAGATAAGGGGTAAGGACCTCACTTTGTGGCAAAACCCCTTTAAGAGACCACTGCACAGTTTTCTAAATATCAGCATCTCAACATTTCTGACAGCCATTGCATTCCAGTGTCAGTTGAATTCCAACCAACGTACACCTCATTCTACTTAATGTGCTTATGATTAGGTGTTCACATGAACCAAATCTTATTTAATGAAGGGAAGTATTAAAAAAAAACACTGCTGTGGTTTTTCACAATCCCTTGCAAATGGGCAACTTGATGGCAAAACAAAAAGCTAGAAATAAAATTTGAAAGAAAAAATCATGGTTTATTTCCACCAAATATTGATTTCTGAACTCTTCCTGACTTAAAACATTAGTCTTATTGTTTCTAAATAAATATGAATTTGTTTTCTTTTACATTATTTGAGATCTGGTAGCACTGCTTCTTTTTTATTATTTTGAAGATTTCTCATTTACCGCAAATAAATACAAAATTTTTTGCTTTGAATTTCGGAGACATGTTGTTAGTAGTTTATATAATAATATAACAATGTAGATTTTTCTCCAAAAATTTTCCATTGAAGTGAAAAATCAGAGTAACTGAAAAATTTGCGGTGGTCTCTTAATTTTTTCCAGATCTGTATATCTCTTTCACGCCTCTAAAAGAGTCCTATTAGAATTTACTTTGCTTTTTACTCAGAAATTCACAAAGATTAGCTTCTCTATCACACATCCTTTTACCAGGGTAACATAAACTACTTGACAAGTTTACTTTAATATACATTACTCTGTTGCATGGATGTGTACAGTATATTGAGAAAAATGTAAGCATCTCTATGTGTATGTGTAAAATACCTTTCAGAAACTTTAGAAAAATCACTTGATATAAGACCACTAAGGAAAATTGACAACAAAATATTTAATTTTCTAGTGTTTTCAATATCATAAAACACAAATTGAAAGTTGGATTCCCATTTTGGAGAAATCATATCTCTTTGTATTCTCTTTAACTTCTTTGTAATGTTGCCAACTCTGCTTTCGAGTGATTTACATTAAAATCTATTCATTAACTGCAGATTATATTATTGAGGGCTGGAAAGAGCTAGAGCCTTAGAAGATACTTCAGCCAAGCACTTATATTCCTTTCTGGTGTATTGAGTGTGAAGAGGTGGAATTTGTGCAAATTACCATTTAGTTACTTGCAACAAACAAGAATAAATGTACATACTATGTGATACTTGTAAATTCAATGCAAGTGACCACTTCAGAATGTAAATTGCATTTTCTCTATTTCATTTCATTTTTCCATTAGCTAAAACTGTGGATGTTCAGATAAAAGCTGGGGAGTACATGAGCAATATCGTGGAGCAGGCATCTCTACACTTTTTTGTCACAGCTCGCATTAATGAAACAAAGAAGATAATGGCCAAGCAGAAGATTGTAGTGTTGCAGGTTCCTGAGCTACGCATTACGGTAAGAACCATATCACCAAGACATCTTATGGAAACCTTCTCATTCTAGCACCTACTTATATTTTAATAACCATCTCAAGCATCATGGTTTTCTATCTGTTTCTGTAATAGAGAATTCAAGGTTAGAAATACATGCTACTTTATTATATTGACAATCTATTTTGTCATTAGTTTTGAAGTTCAATGAGAAACTAGTACTGTATACAGTAATTGTCATATAGGCTTATTTACAAAAAAAAGAACTATAATGTGTCACTCTGGAGAAAACATATTATTCTGCTTCTGCGACCAGTCAACCTCATTTAACACAATTATTTTTTGTGATAAGCTAATATTTACTACAAATCGGTAGCTTTCCATGAAGGTTAGAATTAGAGATGGGCGAATCGATTCTAACGAAATGGAATTAGTTTAGAATTTCAGGAAAACTTCGATTCTGAAAGAAGTCGAAGTTTGGGGTGATTCGCGGGAACGAAGCGTGTTTTTAATTGATAAAATGGCTGCGAGCACATGGCGTTACATGGGGCAAATAACTCTGGGAGGAAGAAAGGAGTACGCTAAATGACATGTGCAGCGATGAAGCCAATCAGAGACCGGCGGGATTCTGTGACGTCACCGCACTATATAAGTCCAAACGCGACACTGACAGTTCACACTCCTCTCTCTTTGTCATGTTGTAGCTGCTGCAGCTCCAGTAGCTGAGATCTCACGCAAAAGAAAGAACTTTTATACAGCGATTTTCTGGTTGTAGGTGTCACAGCTTTTCTCAGAGACTGCTTCTCTTGTGTTCTAATTGTGATTTTGTGGGGTATTGGAATTGGTCCAGTGTGCATCCAATTCAGCTGCATATACATTTTAATGCTATCTGCTCAGTTCTGGAGCACATTGAATATCTATGGGTTATCTAAGCCTGTTTTTGCTGTTGTATTCAGTTAAAGAAACAGCGTTTTTTTACAATCCACATACCTGTTAATTTTTGGCAGCTCATTTCTTTGCGCAATTTATATCCAAGGGTTAATTATGTGTTTTTCTGCTGTTGTAGTCAGTAAAAGAAACAGTGTTTTTCAACACCAAAGAAAACATTTTGCCTGTAGCATAATTCATATCCAAAGGTTAAGTGTTTTTCTGCTGTTGTAATCAGTAAAATACACCTCGTTTTAACAAGCCACATAGCTGTTAATTTTTAGCAGCTCATTTCTTTTGCGCAATTTATATCCAATGGTTAATTAAGCGTTTTTCTGCTGTTGTAGTCAGTAAAATACACGTCGTTTTAACACGCCACATAGCTGTTAATTTTTGGCAGCTCATTTCTTTTGCGAAAATTTTTTTCGGGTTTTAATTAAGCATTTTTCCCGTTGTAGTCAGAAAAAATACACTCTTTTAACATCCACATAGCTTTAATTTTTGGCAGCTCATTTTTTTTGGCCAATTTATACCCAAAGGGGTTAATTAATGTCTTTCTGCTGTTGAATCGAAAAAGAAACTGTGTTTTTCAACGCCAAAGAAAAAATTTTGCCTGTACATAATTTCATATCCAAAAGGTTAATTAAGAGATTTTTCTGCGTTGTAGTCAGTAAAAAACCGTTGTTTTAACACGCCAAAGCTGTTATTTTTGGCAGCTCTTTTTTTTGCGCTTTTAAACCCAAAGGGTTAATTAAGTTTTTTTCTGCTGTGTAGTCATAAAAAAAAAAAGGGTTTTTTTCAACCCCAAAAGAAGAAATTTTTTCTGTAGCAAATTCATATCCAAATTTAAATTTTAAAAAAATTTTCTTTTTTTGATCAGTAAAAAACACGTCGTTTTACCACGCCACAAACGTTAATTTTTTTGGCGCTCTTTTTTTGCGAAATTTATACCCAAGGGGGTTAATAAGTGTGTTTCTGCTGTTGTAGTCTTTTAAAATAATAATTTTTTTTCAACGCCAAAGAAACTTTTTTCCTGTAGCATAATTTATAAACAAAAGGGTTTAAAAGGGTTAATTTAAAAGGTTGACGATTGGCGGCTATCGAGATCGATCGATCGTCGATAGTCGGCCCCTAATTTAAGGTTTTTTTGATAGTGATATCGAATATGCGCGAACCATTAAAATCTATGGGAAGCAACACACCTTCATTATTACACCCAAAAAAGGTGGAGAAGCTGAAATTTTAAATCCACAACATTCAAGGAAAGTGCTCATCTTAGGCAACCATTAGGGTTTTAAAAAAACACAGAAAAAAATCACAGACCATTTACTACCCTGTCTTTTACCACAGCTGACCCTTAAACCGCATCACCCCAAATAAAAAAATCCAGAAGGCATAAGATTTTTCCATCATTTACTTGAAGGACTTGAATAACCCCTTTCCGGAACGCAGCATAGCCCCAAAACCCGCAGACCCCCCTTTAAAAAAAGCCGGAAAAAAAGGGGTCTTTCAACCACCATTTTTTTTTACTGGGGCAATGCATACCTGTCCGGGCCACAGCATGAGCCCCAAACCTCTACCCCCACATTTTTAAAAAGTGCCGGAAAAAGGGTCTTTTTAACCCCCATTTTTAAATTGAACTGGACATTGCATACCCTTTCCCGGGACCAGAGCCCCAAACCTCAGACCCCCACATTTTTAAAAAATGCCGGAAAAAGGAGTCTTTCAACCACCCTTTTTTTGAACTGGGGCTTGACAACCTTCCTGGGCCACACATACCCCCCAAAACCCGCATGACCCCCACTTTAAAAAGTGCCGAAAAGGGGTCTTTCAAACCCCCATTTTAGTTAAAATGGACATTGACTATACCTTCCTGGGGCCCCAGCATAGCCCCAAAAAGGGATGACCCCCCCCATTTAAAAAGTGCCCAAAAAAAGGGGCTTTAACCACCCTTTTGTTTCACGGGGCATTGACTATACCGTCCTGGGCACGCAGAGCCCCCCAAAACCCGCATGACCCCCACATTTAAAAAGTGCCGGGAAAAAGGGGTCTTTCAACCACCATTTTTGTTGAACTGGGCATTGACAAAACCGTCCTGGGCCACAGCTGACCCCCAAACCGCAGCCCCACATTTTAAAAAGTGCCGGGAAAAAAAGTCTTTCAAAAAAAACCCTTTTTTTTAAAAAGGGCATTTTACTATACCGTCCGGGGCCCCAGCAGAGCCCCAAACCTCAGGGCCCCCCCATTTAAAAAGTGCCGAAAAAGGAGTCTTTAACCCCCATTTTAGGGCAGGACATTGACTTAAATGTCCTGGGCCACAGAAAAGAGGGGCCCCCAAACTGCATGACC
>JAODAL010029625.1:0-51309 GCA_025379985.1 Phyllomedusa bahiana
GGCCCCTTTCCAGATGAGGGGGAGAAGAGCCCCCCCTCCCATTGAGAAGCACAAAATTCCTCCTAAAACCTAGGAAGAGGGTGCTTCTACAATTTTTTTTTTCCCGGACCCCCGGGCGGCAAAACCGCCGGGGGGAAAACCCCGGCAGTGGGGACGCGCACTGGTTTCCATGAGCACAATTGTGCTCATTTCGGCCGTTTTTTCAGGCAGTCTGAAAAACCGCAAACCGGCTGAAAACCGGCCGAAAAACCCGTGCCGTGGGGACATCCCCTAAGATCCCAAAAATGGCAGCTACAGGAAGTGACTAGCACGGGCTCCAAAAAAATACCCCTTTGAAAAAAACTTTATGAACAAAGACAGGGGAGCCCATGTATTCTGGTCAGCAGATGGCGCTCAGCAAAATAGGGAAAAAATAAAGAACTGAATAACAATACATATAACTGAGGAGAACAGCACACTGTTAAAGGACTAAATTACTTAGTACCACAGATCTGACCCTTATATCACTCTTAGGCTCTGTCTCCACTGCACACAAAGGTCACAGTTCCAGAATTGTGTAGCCAGCTCCCGCTTGGATAATAGGTGCACGGAGATCCGCTCAAGCTGCGGTAATGTTGAATCCAAATTGAAAGAGGTTTCCAGCACCACTCAGGATGAATAGATAAAATCAAAAACCTTTATTGTTGCAAATGGCATAAAATGTGATGCAGCACACAAAAAGAACAGCAATGGCAGCAAGTAGAAGCCAAAAGACAAAGAGTAAAAAGAAGAACTTACGCTAACGCGTTTCGGGCATGGTGCATGGTGCCCTTACTCATAGCGACAATGGAGGACTGAAATATTTAGTTTATATATAGCGGTTATAAAAATCATTAACCAATAGAATCAAGTAATGCACGCTTACCTATTGCGCGGTGTTTCAAAAGCCCGCTATGCCGGCAGAATTCCGGACCCGGAAGTGACATACTACGGGCATGCGCACTGAAAAAAAGTGCACAGTGAGGGCAAGGGAAAACATCGCGCAATCGCACAAGACAGGAAGCCAAGATACAGGTACAATATTATAGCACAAACTATATTCCGGCTGATGAAAGTGCGATAAAGGGTAGCAGTGTGCCTCCTGTGGTTAATAAAAACAAATAAAGCTATCTTACAACAAGAAGAGAAATGTGTGTATATTTAAAGATAACCCGTATATGTTACCACTGATACAGTGAAACAATGCATGTTTGCTGATCTAATAATAATGTAACGATTCTCGTTTTATATTCATGCCTGCGGGGGCTACTGTGTTGATGGTGGTGATCCAGAACGCCTCACGATCCCTGAGGAGGCGCTCTGTATCTCCACCCCTGGAAGGATTGACAACTCTTTCAATGGCCTTAATGATAATAGGAGAGACATCACCACCATGACAAGTTATGAAATGTTTAGATAAACCTGATTTGTTTCTATTGGAAATGGATGTAATGTCATTTAGATGTTCTAGGAACCTGGTCTTTAACTTCCTGATGGTGCTTCCAATATAGTGTATGTTACATTCCGAACATGTGGCCATATATATAACATAATTGGAATTGCAATTTAAGAATTGTTTTATATGGAATGTTTTAGAGCCTGTTGTGTCTGTAAATTGTTTGCTGGGAACAGCATGACTGCATGTACGACAGGAACGCAGTCCACATTTATAAAAACCTTGGCAACGTAGCCAATTATTATTGCGTGTTTTTGAACTAAAACAATTTTTGGTTAAGACGTTGCCTAATGTTTTGGCACGTCGTGATACAATTCTGTATCCTTGTGTCAGGATCGAGTCTAGTGTCTGATCTTCTCGTAAAATGGATATATACTTGGATACTATGTTTTTTATTTTTTGATATTGTTTAGTATAATCCAAAACAAGAGTAGGCATGGAGACAGAGGGTTCCTTGTCATTGGAGTTATGTAATAGCTCATATCTATTTCTATGTTTGACCTGTTGATGAGCATTATTTAATAATTGTAATGGGTAACCTCTGTGGGTAAGTCTATGACTAATGTTCTCAGCTTCTGTGTTAAAATCTTTATCTTCTGTGCAATTGCGTCTTGCTCGTATGTATTCACCGGTAGGAATGGACTTGCGTGTTGTTTTGGGGTGAAAGCTTTTAAAATGGACTATAGTGTTTCCTGCGGTGGGTTTACGGTATGTTTTGGTTATAATGGGTTTATTGGGAAGACCTACGAGTTCTAGATCTAAGAAATAGATGGATTGTGTGTGGAATGAAAACGTGAAAAAAAGATTGAAGGGGTTATTGTTGAGATATGATATGAAGGAGGGAACGGCAGATACATCGCCCCTCCAAATGATTAGGAGGTCGTCGATGTATCTGCCGTACCAGTCCAAATGATGAATAAACGGATTTTCATGAGTGAAGATAAACTGTTCCTCCCACCATGATACTGTGAGATTTGCTAATGAGGGGGAGTATTTAGCCCCCATGGAGACCCCTCTGGACTGCAAATAAAAAGTGTTATCAAACATAAAATAGTTGTGCGTCATGAGAAAGTTGACTGTCTCTAAATATATTTTTTGCAAATAAGTGATTTAATAGATTTTTGTTTTGTGAAAATTTGATGTTGGGGGGGCCTCTAGGGCCATTTTAGGGGGAAAATACGGGGTTTTAAGAGATTCTACATAAACTATTTAACCCCAGCTTTAAATTTTGTAGCCCAAAACACAAATCTTAAAATCCCTTTAAGTACTTTCCCCGGTACTTGAAGGAATCCCGGTACTTTTTAAACAAAAGGGTTGTAGTAGCAAATCCCCCCATGCACATAGACGTTCAAAAAAAGAATCTTTTGCCGGAAACTATGGGGTCTCATGGGTGGATCAAGGATCCTTATAAAATTTTGGGGAACGCCATTTTGGAATGGGGTTTAAACTGGGTTTTTCTCGTTTAAAATTTAGCCCTGCTTGTTTAGAGGTGAGAGTGCCTAAGTTGGGGACCCTCCTAAAACCTAATTTTGAAAAATTTTCCTGTTTGAATTTAGCAGGGGGGGTTTACTCGAAAATTTGTGATACGTGGCGGGTGTCAGACAATAGCCGCCCCATGGCTAGGAGGTTTTTGGCCCTTTGTTTTGCACCAAAAAACCGGGTTTCCTCCCTTGCAGCCTTTGCGTATTTCCCCCGGGAAGAAAAAGTTTTTAAAACTTTTTAAACTGCTATTTCTTTTTTTAAACTTAAATTCATCATAGTTTTTTTTAAAGTAACTTTACAAATGTTTTTTGTTTTGAGATTTTTTCTCGATCATTTGGGAAGGGTTTTCCATGGGGAGTTCTAGATTAACTGGAAAATTAGCCCCGGTTAGAAAATGTAAACTGGGGGGAAAAGGGTGTATTTTCACCTAAATTTTTGGCCCAGGGAGCATACCCTTTTCCCAAATTTTCTTGTAAGTGTTTTTAAACCCGTCAGGTTGTCGTTGAATTTTAGCCCATTAAACGGTTGGGTTGTACACAAAAATGGAGGAAATTTTACTATCTGACGTGTCATTTTGAAAAAATTTGTTCTTTTGACAGTCAACAACGAAACAAATTTACAAACCATTTTTTAAATGTGGAAAATAGATCGAAGTTTTCTTAAAATAAAAAATTTTAAAACCCCAAAGGTTAGAAACTTTTTTTCCCTAAATTTAATGGTGTAAAAGCCCCAAATTGAGAACATTGACTGTGTTAAATTTCTTGTTTTCCCATTTGTCTCACTGAAATGCGATGTCCTTTTTTGGGGTTTTCTGCCGCCCCCGGGGCGATCGTTTTTTGGGGGATTTTTTCTTCTATTAGAATTTTTGTAGTAAAACAGCTAGCCCATTATCACTGGAAAAGAAAGAACCCGAAAATTTATTTGTGGGTGTTTTTTGGGTTTTAATCAATTTAATTTTGAATCGGTAGTTCCCAAAGCTAACCCTTTTTTTCCCTTTTTTCCCCCTATGGATGTTGGTTTTTCCCTTTTTTTTATTGACTTTGGGGAATCATATGTGGTGGTTCTACTTTTCCCCCCCTCATAGACTTTTATTAAAATGTAGTCTTGTGATCTCTTTTTAAATTTGATTTTTTAAAATTATGATTGATTTTTTTAATTGGCAATATTGGATTCTCTTTTTTAATTCACCCTTTTTTAAAAAGGGAAAACCTTGGGGAAATTTGTTTAATTTTTGGGGCTCTAAGTCCTTAAATTTTCCCTTTGATAATGTTCTAATTTTTCTTCCTCATAAATTTGGTAAAAAAGGTTTTAAAGAGCTGTAAGGAACAGGTGGATAATATGGAGTTCCATTCGTCCACAAAGGCCTCACTGTAAACAGTGGTTGGTACTTTTTTCAAACGCAAGCCTCTGGGGATCATGTCCTTGTCCAGATAGTTTTGGTTAAAAACATGAGGTCCCACCCCAAAAACGGGTTTTTGTATGGAATATTTTTTTTAAGTTCTCCCTCTTGTTGATAAACTCTGTATGTCTTTGGCTATTTTGATTTTCAAATCAAAAAATTTGGGGGACATTTTATGTTGTCTGAATTGCGGGTCATAGAGTTTCCATGGGCAGGAAAACTTAAAATTTCCCAAAAAAAATTGCTGTGTTTTTGTGGCTGCTTTCCCCTTTTTAAAAGTGGGAAAAGGGGTTTTCCTTTCATACACAGTAAACAACACGGGCACGGCAAAAAAAGCTTGAATTTCTCCTTGTTCCAGAGTTTTTGGTTTTCCCGCCCCGCTTTGGGTAATTTGGTGCACCGGAAAATCCGCTCAAGCGCGGTAAAAGTTTTAAAACCAAAATTAAAGATTTTTCCCGCACCACTCAGGAAAGAATAGATAAAATCAAAAACCTTTATTTTGCAAATTTGGGTAAAATTTTTGGGTGCGCCATCAAAAAGAAAAGCAATTGGGAGCAAATAGGAAACCCAAAAGACAAAGAAATAAAAAAAGAAATTTCGCTAACCGTTTCGGGCAATTTTTACATGGTGCCCTTACTCATTGCGGGCAAAAGGAGGACGAAATTTTGGGTTTTGGGTCCAAAACACAAACCCAAAAAAATGGTGCTGCCCCATACATGTCGCCACAAGTGTCTTAAAGTTCTCTACTTTAAACATATCCAACAAAATGTAACACTTTATAGCTTCAACATATTCTTACACAAAAAATCGTTTTGGGTTCAAAACCCCGTCAAGGGGGGTGGGGGGGGGGGGGGGAGTGATATAAATTTTTTATTTTAAAATTTTTGTTTTTCAAATTGTCTTGGACATGATTTTTGGGTTTTGAAAAAGAACATCTAAATGCTTCCTTAAAAAATTAGTAGGAAATGAGTAACAACAGGATGTGAGTTTTAACTCATAAATAGAAAAATTGTAGCTTAAGCTAAATATGTTAAAGTTAACCCCTTTTCCCCCTTTAAAATTTTTAAATCTGTCAAAATTTTCTTTTATACAATGGGTTCATTGTGTAGTAAGAAAAATGATAAAATTTTCCCGATATTACATATAGTTTAGGCAAAAAATAAGTTTTCATTTGTTTAGTAAAATATCTCTGTTAAAATGTGATATATTAAAAGACGTTTCAAAGGGACTGTTTATAGTATTTATGGGGTCTTTTTGTCCCGAAAAATGGGGGGTGGGATTTCAACTTCCATACCACCATAACTAAATACCCGACCTTAAAACCCTTAGTAGGGCTGGTTTATGACAGCTTTTAAATTTGGGCTCTATATGGGTTAAATTTTTAAAGGGGAAAAGGGGGGTAGGGGCCCCTGTTCAACTTTTTACTTGTTTGGGTTATTTTCTGTGACAAAAAAAAGAATTGGGCAAGTTAGATTTCATCTTTTACCCCACATCTGCCATTGAGTACACCCAAATACACATTAGATTGCTGGCAGCTACTGTAAAATCATTTGACTCTAATCTAATATGTATGGCCAGCTTTAATCAATAGAAACTTTATCAGGTAAGCTTCTATTTACCTCATCATGTCAGAACATATATAGCAAGGAAACTTATTAGAATAAAGAGGACTGCTGCAAGTCATAACTCACAGAATATTCTGTACTCTTAGCTGGCTGAATGTCAAATAATTGTTCTGTCCTAATCATTTTTTGGCTTGCTAATAAGGTATTTGTACCCTAAATGTTTAAGGTCCAAGCAAATGATATGCAATAAATATCTGCAAGATGTGAGTTTTACCCCTGGGACCTCAACACTTGCTTAGCTATTTCCTTACCACTTCATGACATTGGACGTAAGCGTACATCCAAGTAGTGTAGGGGTTAATGTAAATGGATGGAAACTTACTTCCTTGCGATTATGCGAACTCTAAAACAGAGTTCTCACGATCGCTGCAGGAAATCAGCTATATGTGACAGCTGACATCCCGCAGCATGGGCCCCACAATCGCGGCAGCTAAGAAAAAGACACAGGGAGGAGGCTCCATGTCTGTAACTCAGCAACCGCAATATAATTGCAGCTGCAATCTCACCTGACAGCCTGGGCGAATGAGAGTGACTTCCAGGCTGTCTGTGACGTCACGATGACCGGTCACCATGGAGACCAGTAAATAGCAGCAATGCTATATACAGATCTCTATTGTATTAGTGATCTGAAGATCACTGATACACGTCCCCTATAGGGAAAAGTGAAAAAAGTACAAAAAAAGTGAAAAAAAAGTAATACACAAAAATAAAATAAAAATATGTACACCACTCTTTTCTCCTTCACAAACTCCCGTTGCCATCAAAAATAAAAAAAAGTATGGATATTTGGTATTGACACATGTGTAACTACCCTATAAATATGTCATGTTATTTAACCCACACAGTAAACACCGTAAAAAAATAAGTAAATAGTGTTTATGTTTATACATAAAGTAAAAATGAAATGGAATAAAAAGCGATCAGAAAGTCATATAAATTCCAAAATGAAAATGAAACTTCATCCCACAAAAAAAAAGTCCATAAACATCTCTGTATATAGGAAAATAAAAAAGTTATGGCTATCAGAAGAAGATAGCGATGCATAAATATTGCTTAACATAATAAAACACCCTTTTTTAAGCGCTTCAGCATAAAAAAACTATTTAAATTGAGTATCGCCATAATCGTATCTACCCACAGAGTAAAACTAACTTGTCATGGATGCTGCGCTGCTAAAAATAAAAAAAAACACTGAGGATTACAGTATTTTCTTCACCATGTCTTCCAAATACCGGATTTAAAAGCAATCTAAAAGCCTTGTCCTCCAAAAATGATACCAATAAAAACATCAACTAATACTGCAAAAAACAAGTCTATTAACAGCTCTGTGAACAGAAAAATAAAAAATGTATGGCTCTCAGACTATGGCGGTGCAAAAACATGTTTTCCTTTTTGAATAAAAGTGTTTTTATTTTGTAAAAGTGGTAAAACATAAATAAATATACAAATTGGGTATCGCTGTAATCGTATTGACCTACTTAGTAAAGCTAGCATATCACTGATACCACATGGGGACCACCATAATAGATAAAAATAAAAAACACTACCGGGATTGCCGTATTTTATTCAAAACGCCTCACAACAACCTTAATAGAAAATTATAAAAGCAATATATGAACCCCAAAGTGGTACCAGAAAAAAAGTCAACTCATCGCACAAAAAACAAGCCCTTAATCAGCTCCATATACAGAAAAATAAAAAAAAATTATGGCTATCAGACTATCAAGAACACAAAAACACAATTTTTATAATTACATTTCTATTATGTAAAAATAATAAAATATAAAAAACCATCTAAAATTTATATAACTGTAATTGTACCGACCCACATAGTAAAGTTATCCCTTCGTTTATACCGCATGGTGAACGCTGCAAAAATGAAGCCCAAAAAACAAAGTTGAAACAGCCAGTATTTTGTTTTTTTTATTTTCGTGGCCCAAGGCTAAAAAAACGGTACAATACACCCCTAGATGAGATGCATGAGTAGTGTGGAATCCAAAATGATGCACCTTTTGTTCTGGTACTTTAGGGGCTTTGTAAATCCGCATGGGCCCCCCCAAAATCTGCTTCCAAAAGCCAAAAGTGCTCCCCCCCTTGTACCCTGTCATGCACCCAAAAAGCTTTTTTACCCCATACAGGTTTTTTTTCCCAAATTTGGAAGAAATTGGGGAAAAATTTTTTCATCTTTTTTTTTCCAGGATTCCTTGGAAAAGACTTGTGGGATCGGTATACTCATTATACCCCTGGATATATTCCTTAAGGGGTGTAGCTTCCAATGTAGGGTCTTATTAGCGGTGTTTATTAAGGATTAGCACCTTAGGGTGCCCTCAAACATGTAATGGTGCATAAAGAAAATAGTATTGAAAATGAGACCCCAAAGTCCAGTAGGTGCTCCTCCTATTCTAAGGCTTGTGGTTGAGCCAAATAGCGCACTAGCACCACATGCGGGATATCTATAAAAAACGGCAGAATCTTGGGAATCTATATTGAATTGCATTTCCCTTGTCACATCTACCGTGTTCCTGTGAATAATGGATAAAAATTGAAAATCTGCATAAAAAAAGTGTAATTTTGAAATTTCACCTCCACTTTTCTTTAATTTCTGTGAAATATCTAAAGGGGTAAAAAAAACTTCTTAAATGCTGCTTTGAATACTTTACGTTGTGTAGTTTCTTAGGTTGAGTCATTTATGCGTGTATCTAACATATCCACATCAGAACTGGACTAGTCTTTAAAAATATAAATGTTGCAAATGCTCTTGCAAAATGGGAAATATTGCTGCTAAATGTCTAAGCCCCCTAATGTTGTAAAAAAATAAAGAGACATTTAAAAATGATGCCAGCCTATAGTGGCATAGCTAGTTATAAACTATTTTGTGTGGAATAACAATCTGTCTTGCACGCACAGATTTTTTTTAAACTTTGAAAATGGCAAATTTTTCAAAATTTTCACTATATCTTGATATTTTTCACAAATAATCAAGAATTGTATGGATCAAAACTTCTGACTAACTTAAAGCACAATGTGTCATGAGAAAACAGTCTTGAATCGCATGGATAGGTAAAAGTTTAGAAAAGTTATTCTCATATAAAGTGACACATGTCAAATTTCAAAAAGGGGGCTCTGTCAGGGAGGTCAAAACTACTGCGTCTCTAAACTGTTCTTTGGGAGTTTCAAATACAGCCAAGCTAGCATGGCCACCTCTCCATTCTCTGTGGCTGGCAAGGAACAGGCCACAACATGAAAGGTCAGAGAAGAAAATACCCCTTCAAATCCTACAGAAATAAACTCTCTTTCCAATCATGCTCTGTATAGATGCACAGGCTGGTGACTGTCTCACCATCCTTTCGGAGGTAAAGGCATATAGATATGCCATAATTGTCTAAGGTGAGAATTCCCCTTTAATTGACCTGATTGGGTTAGGTATAAAGAGCAATTTTTTGATTAAATACAAAAAGTGGACACTTGGGAGTCGTATGCCTAACAGTAAATAGGGTACTAACAAATACTTATACTGTGCTGACTGACACCAATTGCTAACTTAAATTACAGTAAATCCTGGATAATAATCCTTGACATTAATATTACCCAGTAAGAGACTTACAGCGATTCCCAAAAATAACATTGCAGTGATCCATTAAAACAAGAGCTTGAGATTTTTTTTGATGAGGTGCCATATACCAAGGAGTTTTAGCAAAAAGCAAAAAAAAAAAAAACCACAGTGAGAACCTTTGTTTAAAAGAAAACAACTTCTGAACGTGAGATTTGGGAATTAATTCATGTTGGAAGAATATCCTTTCTGTTTGATCTGATCCCCGGAGTGTTCTTATATAAAGTTTCTACTGAATATGCAAATGTTTCCTGTTTCTTATTTTTGTGTGTTTCTTGGTGTTGAAGTTCTTTTGACTGATCTACTTAAAACTTCCAGCAAAAAAGAAAAAGGAATCAACTTTTTAAAAATACCTTTCTAAATCTAATTTAGCTGTAAAGAAACTTTGTTTTCTTAGCTTAAATCATTGTTTATAAAGCTCTGTCTGTAGTTAAACAGGTAATGACAGTCTGATTAAT
The DNA here is from genome assembly GCA_025379985.1 of Phyllomedusa bahiana. NCBI lineage: Eukaryota > Metazoa > Chordata > Amphibia > Anura > Hylidae > Phyllomedusa > Phyllomedusa bahiana. The sequence continues at coordinate 10,049 of JAODAL010029625.1, forward strand.
TCACCGAGTCCCAAGTGATTTATAATCCCTTATTATTATTCAATTCTGATAAAATATCTCATGTCATGTAGACCAGATATGTTCATTAAAACAGTATAGTGCTAATGTCATATTCTTTGAAGTAAATGAACCTGATTTGAATAGAAGCATAACATCTTGGTTGGTTCCTATACTTGTAAGTCATGAACAATAATGATTTAACTCAAACATCCCCAGGGGTTGGAGTGCAATTACACACTGTACTGCCACTACTTAACAATCAGAATATATGGAAAACATCATCACACACAAGCTGCCATCTTGATAACCTCACTATAGAAAGAATTCTTCATTTTTAAAATAAATTTTTTTTTTGGGAGGGGGGGGCATTAGGGCATGTCCCCACTGCACGGATTTTCAGACGGTTTTTCAGCTGGTTTGCGGTTTTTCAGACCGCCTGTTAAAAGGCCAAAAATGAGCACAATTGTGCTCTATGGAAAACCCGTGCAGCAGTCCCCACTGCATGGGTTTTCCGCCCGGAGGTTTTGCCGCCCGCGGTCCGCTCAAAAAACATTGAGCATTTTCATTCTTCTGTCCGGTTTCCGGACGGAATATGAACACCTCAATGGGAGGGGGGAGAGCTGTTCTCCGCTCATCGCGGAGAAAAGCCGTCCCCCCCGTGGCCGTGGGGACGGCCGCAAAACAGGACAAATACCGGCCGGCAAACCAGCCGGTATTTGTCCACTGCCGTGGGAACGCAGCCTTATAGTTACCAGACCAGATCACCTTCAGGGAGGCTAAAGGGGGTTTTTCTGTTTGGAATACTTATGGCATACTGAAAAGACATGCAAGAAATATCTGGTCGTTACAGACCTTACCTCTGAGTAAGTGTGCTTGGCTATACTCAGAACTCCCATTGAAGTAAAAAGAGAGCCATTGACATATAGTAATTAAATACATTTTAATAAAGTTTATTAAAAAAAAGTTTGCATGAAGAAAAAATATATATTTTCTTTAAAATACATATATGGTGTTGGCATATTTGTAGCAATCAATCGTAATAATCAAATTTTTGATTGTACAAGTTGTCACGAGATGCGCCGCAGCCCGCAGTCAGGGCTGCGGGCGCACTCGGTCCCCTGGGTCCCCCCGTGCGCCCGTAGCGAGTGGCGCCACGGTCCGCATGTCGGGCCGCGGCCGCACTCGCTCATTTGGGCGCAGCCAGTTACCTGGCCACGCTCCTGCTTCCCCGCGCCTGTCTGCCGGCCAGTACGCGCGGCCCCGTCCATTAGGGCGCGCGCTCCAGCTCTCCTAGATTTAAAGGGCCAGCGCGCCGGTAATTGGCTGATGCCGGCCGCTGACCCTATATAATGCTTCACCTTCTGGAAGCACTTTGCCGAATCCATAGTGCCCGTACCCTATGCGAGGAAGCCTTTTCTGTGTTCCGGTTGCCGTTTCCGTATACCAGTCTCTCCGGCTAACGTTCTCCGACCACGAACCTTCGCTGCCTGCCCTGACCTTCTGGCCCATCCCCGACTACGAGTTTGCCTGCCGATTCTGCCCTACGCTGCACCTCGGCTAGCACCGCAAGCAAGTCACATCAGGGGTAGCGACCTGGTGGAATCCCGCCGCAGCAAGTCCATCCTGCCTTGCAGCGGGCTCTGGTGAAAACCGGGACCCACTTAGACTCCTCTCCCTGTTGCGGCCCATACCACCGCTTGCGGTGGCCCAGTGGATCCACGACCTCGGTCCCTTACACAAGTCCACATACAGCTATATTAATAGTAACAAGATATTCAATGGGACAACAGAAAGATTTTTTTTTCCATAAATGAGTACATTTGCTACTAATGAGCAGTGAAAAAAATGGGCAGCAAATTCCAATACTGCAAAACAAATAACGCAGGTGCAAGCTGACATGGTTGCAATACAAAGGCAAAAACGGACAGCAGCACTCTGCAAGCACTAAGAGATAAATACATGAATTATTTCAAAATACACCTCTGCTATGTGTCATAAACATGAAAATCTCTCGATCTTAGCGTACATTTTTCATCAAACTGTGACAGCCCATCCACCAAGACAAGGTGACCACAGTTCAGAAGGGGACCAACTGTAAATCTTAACTCTCTCAGTCTGGGTACCAGACAAGCCCAGACCGGCCCGGGAGTTGGGGACTAATGTCCCCGGCCCCGGGGCTGCGCGGTGGGGTGTCAGCGAGCACGCGCCACTATCCCCAGCGCTCGTTTATCTCCCCGGCAGGCTGAAACGCATTAGGCCTTCAGCCGCCGGGCCCCGGCCCCTACTGCTGACGTAGGCGCGGGGGGGGGGTGACGTCATTTCACCGCGCCGCCTATGCAGGGCGGCAGTACGGAGCCGGCAGCAGCAGGAGGCGGCGGGACTGTCCAGGAGGGGGAGCCGGGAGCGGACAGGTAATGATTGATTGTTTGTTTTTTTTTTGTTTTTTTAAACTACCTACCGGGGGGTTCTGGTTTATATGGGGGGACACTGGCTAAGGGGGGCCCTGGCTACAAATTGGGGGACACTGGCTAAGGGGGGCCTGGCTACTATGTGGGGGACACTGGCTAAGGGGGGCCCTGGCTACTATGGGGGGGGACACTGTCTAAGGGGGCCCTGGCTACTATGGGGGGACACGGGCTAAGGGGCTCTGGCTACTATGGGGGGGACAATGGCTAAAGGGGGCTCTGGCTACTATGGGGGGGGGGGACACTGGCTAAGGGGGCCCTGGCTACTAGGGGGGGGAACACTGGCTAAGGGGGGCCTGGCTACTATGGCGGAAACACTGGCTAATGGGGGCCTGGCTACTATGGGGGGGGAACACTGGCTATGGGGGGCCTGGCTACTATGGGGGGGGGGGACACTGGAAAGGGGGGCCTGGCTACTATGGGGGGGGGGGACACTGGCTAAGGGGGGCCCTGGCTACTATGGGGGGGGGACACTGGCTAAGGGGGGCCCTGGCTACTAGGGGGGACACTGGCTAAGGGGGGCTCTGGCTACTATGGGGGAGACAATGGCTAAGGGGGGCTCTGGCTACTATGGGGGGGACACTGGCTACTATGGGGGACGACGACACTGGCTAAGGGGGGCCCTGGCTACAAAGGGGGGGGGGGGACACTGGCTAAGGGGGGCCCTGGCTACTATGGGGGGGACAATGGCTAAGGGGGGCTCTGGCTACTATGGGGGGACACTGGCTTAGGGGGCCTTGGGTGGCTAAGGGGGGCCCTTTGGCTTACTTTGGGGGACACTGGCTAAGGGGGGGGCTGGCTACTAGGGGGGCTCTGACTACAAGGGGGGGCCCTGACTACAAGGGGGGGGCCTGGCTACTAGGGGGTGCCCTGGCTACAAGAGGGGCCCTGGCTACCTACATGGGGGGCCCTGGCTACCTACATGGGGGCCCTGACTACAATGGGGGGGGCCCTGGCTACCTACAGGGGGAAGCTCTGGCAATCTAAGGGGCCCTGGATCACCTACAGGGGGCCCTGACTACCTACCTGAGGGGCCCCAGCTACCTCTCGGGGGGCCCTGACTACCTACCGGGGGCCCTGACTACAAGGGGGGTTCTGGCTACCTACAGGGGGCCCTGACTACAAGGGGGGTTCTGGCTACCTACAGGGGGCCCTGACTACAAGGGGGGCCCGGGCTACCTAAACACTAAGGGGGATCTGGACTACCTACACAGTAGCTAAAGGGGGGGCCCTGACTTCTCCCACCCCCTACCTAAAGGAGGCCCCTAACTCCCTTTTAGACTACCTAAAGGAGACCCCTAACTGTCTGTATATTACCTAAAGGAGACCCTTTAATGCCTGTATAGTACCTAAAGGGGGTCCCTAACTGCTTGCAGCCTATTTAAAGGGGACCCTAACTACCTACAGCTTAAACCACCTACCGCCAAACTAATTGGGACTCACCAACACCGACCTACAGCCTAACTAACTGGGGTCCACCAACCAACTGTAGCCTATCAACTTGCCTAACTGGGGCCTGCTTATCTACCTGGGGGCTATTTACCTACCCACCTGTGGCTAGGTAACCCACCCAACCTACCTGGGGCTGGCCTAGCAACTTATCCAGCGGGGGTTACCTACCTAAATAGGGCTATTTTAGTTTACCTGTGGCCTTCTCCCTCCAAACCCTTAGGATACTAGGCTTGTACCCGCTCTCTCACCCCTGGGTAGTTTGTACAGGGGGTGGGAATAGGTAAAGAAATGCTGGAAAATTGAGGATTCTAAGATATTTTTTGTGTAATTTCTCAGGGATTTAGTTGTGGGCGGGACAAGTCATCATGGTGGTGTGGAACAGATGCAGAAGAAAAGGGAATCGGAACGACTCATTTAGAGAAGAGAACGACTCCTCAGTCAAGACGTCTCTGGTGAGTCCCTGACATCAAGGGTTATTTTTTATATTGTAATGTGATGGTGACCTTAGCGGTGTCTGACCTCTATTTTTGTCTCTATATGGCGATGTTGTAGGTTATACCTGAGCTGTTTTCTGACCACTATGTGGTTTTTATATGGCGGTGTTGTAGGTTTTTACCTGACTGGTGTCTGACCCCTAGTGGTCTCTATATGGCGTTTTTGTAGGTTATAACCTGAGCTGGTGTCTGACCTCTGTGGTCTCCCTATGGGGAGTGTTGTAGGTTATACCTAGCTGTGTCTGACCTATGTGGTCTCTATATGGCGTTGTGTAGGGTTTTACTGAGCTGGTGTCTGACCTCTGTGGTCTCCATATGGCAGTGTTGTAGGTTATACCGACTGGTGTCTTGACGCTATGGGTCTCTTATGTGTAAGTTATATTGGGGGGGTATAGTGCAGCGACATGTGTCGTGATTGTAAAAGGAGGGAACCTGACCCTGTGATAGGGGTCACATTTTACTTTCTTGCTGGGTTTATTTTATAAGGTGGTGAGGTTTCGTGCCAAGGGAAACGTGGGGGGGATTTGATGTGGGTGGAGGGGATATGGTATGGAGCTACTTAGCCCTGTGTCTATGATATGTTAGATGACAAATGTGTAACTACATTGTACTAACACAATACAGTTGTTTTGCCCACTGTATTTAAAGTGGTAAAATGGGCGCATTTATGTCCGAGAGGCCGGTAATATTTTAATGTACAGTAGGGTGGGCCCCCGAGATCATTTCCCCTGTGGGCCCCAGACCCCCCAGTCCGACACTGCATAGGGGTCCTTGAATCAGCTTCTCGACCCTGTCTAATTTCACTCCTTCTATGGAGGCGATGTGTGTTGGTTTTCCTTCTGAATATTTCCTCAGTAGGGACTGGAGTTAAGGACCAGAGACTGTTGCTATTTCTGCAGGGGTCTGTACAGTCGTCCTGTTCTCCCAGACAAGTGTCTAAGATAAGTATTTGGGCCGTGGGCTGCTGGAGACACAGCAAGCAAACACAGTCAGAGCAGGTTTGTCTGCACACCGGTCTCTCTGACCGACCAACAACCAGCTGACTAACTGACCTGCTATATTGCAAGAGAGGCTGGGCCACCAACAAGCTCAACACTTTCCAGAAATTTCTCCCATTATAAATGAATGGACTGATTGCAGCCAATAGGGAGTAAGCTTACAAGTACCTCACATTAGTTATCAAGTGATAATAACATGCAATGTGAACACGTAATAGGACTCCTCTCAATCAATTCACAGCAAAGAATAAATATAATACTCTTACCCCTATAACCATCTAAATACATACTGTATTTGCACTGGGTTATCACACATGCATACATATATACGTACATCTTCTTCGTACTTACGCACACACAGAGAAGCATAAATACTCATCCACACACGCTACAGAAATGTTTAAACACCGACTACAAAAACATTCATATGCGCACTAAAAGAACCCGTCCTAGGAATGATTGTTACACCAATGAGAGGGACACAAACATGAAGGCAAAGTTATAATGATATAAAATGTGTACACAGGCCCGGACTGCCCATAGGGCAAATCGGCATTTGCCCGGTGGGCCGCTGGGGTCCAGGCCGCAGGGCTGGCTCGGATTGCCCGCCGAGGGGACCGGTCGCATCAGCGACCGGACCCCTGTGGCAGGGGGCCGACAGGGCCCCCTCGTCACACGGCCGGGTCACCGACCCAGCCATGCAGCCATCACGGCCGCAAGCAGCGGCTGAGGCTGAACAGCGGGATCTACTGATCCCGTCTGTTCAGCTCCCAGGAGGCCGCGGGCAAGCGCGCGATGTAACGACGTCATCGCGCGCCTGCTCCGTGGCCCCCACTCAGGTGAGAGAGGCTGCTCCGGACGGACGTGGAGAAGAGGAGAGGAGGGAAACCAGATGAGTAAGAGTTTTTTTTTTTTTTTTAAACTACTTACTGGCCCTGCCTACCACTAAGTGCCTTTGCCTGGCTATATACTGGCCCTGCCTACCTCTAAGTGCCCCTGCCTGGCTATATACTGGCCCTGCCTACCACTGAGTGCCCCTGCATGGCTTTATACTGCCCCTGCCTACCTCTAAGTGGCCCTGCCTGGCTATATACTGGCCCTGCCTACCACTAAGTGCCCCTGCCTGGCTATATACTGCCCCTGCCTGCCTCTAAGTGCCCCAGACTGGCTATATACTGCCCCTGCCTACCTCGTAGAGGCCCTGACAGCCTATATAATGGCCCTGCCTACCTCTAAGTGCCCCTGCATGGCTTATACTGCCCTGCTACCTCTAAGTGGCCCTGCCGGCTATAACTGGCCCTGCCTACCACTAATGCCCTGCCTGGCTATATCTGGCCTCTACCACTAATGCCCCGACTGTATATATGCCCCTGCCTACCTCTTAGTGCCCTGACGCTATAAAACTGCCCAGCCTACCACTAAGTGCCCTGACTGGCTATACTGCCCCTGCCTACCTCTAAGGGCCTCCCTACCTATATACTCCCCTGCCTCCCTTTATACTACCCCTGCCTCCCTTAAGTGCCCCCTGCAATACTGCCCCTGCTGCCTCAAGTACCTGCCTGGCTTTTATGCCCTCCCTCCTCTAAGTGGCCCTGACTGGCTATATACTGCCCCTTCCATCATATAAGTGGCCCTGTCTGGCTATATACTGCCCCTGTCTACCTATATACTGCCCCTGCCTACTTATAAGTGGCCCTGCCTGCCTATATACTGGCCCTGCCTACCTATAAGTGGCCCTGCCTGCCTACTTACTGGTCTAGCCTGGCTACATACTGGCCCTGACTGCTAATTATTGCCCCTGGCCCTACATCTCTAATTACTGGCCCTACCTGGCTGATTACTGGGGGCAGCCCCAGCTACCTGGCTGATTACTGGGGGAAGCCCCAGCTACCTGGCTAGTTACTGGGGGAAGCCCCAGCTACCTGGCTAGTTACTGGGGGAAGCCCCAGCTACCTGGCTATTTACTGGGGGAAGCCCCAGCTACCTGGCTAATTACTGGGGGAAGCCCCAGCTACCTGGCTAGTTACTGGGGGCAGCCCCAGCTACCTGGCTAGTCTCTGGGGGAAGCCCCATCTACCTGGCTAGTTAGTGGGGGAAGCCCCAGCTACCTGGCTAGTTAGTGGGGGAAGCCCCAGCTACCTGGCTAGTTACTGGGGGAAGCCCCAGCTACCTGGCTAGTTACTGGGGGAAGCCCCAGCTACCTGGCTAGTTACTGGGGGAAGCCCCAGCTACCTGGCTAGTTACTGGGGGAAGCCCCAGCTACCTGGCTAGTTACTGGGGGAAGCCCCGGCTACCTGGCTAGTTACTGGGGGAAGCCCCAGCTACCTGGCTAGTTACTGGGGAAGCCCAGCTACCTGGCTAGTTACTGGGGAAGCCCTTCTACCTGGCTAGTTACAGGGTAGCCTGTCTACCTACCAAATTAATGGAGGAAGGCCCTGTTTACCTACCTAAGGGGGTCTACCTATTTACATGCCACTTATCTGACATTTTTTAATTTCTAATTTTTAGGGTCTAACATACCCTGTTTGGGGAATTGATAGGAAAGTGCTGGAAGAGAGAGGAGCCTAAAACGTATTTGTGGTAAATTCTACAGGGACGAGTAGTGACCGGGAGAAGAAGACATTGCAGGCTGTACTGGACGGAGAAAGAAGAAAAGGAAAAGAAGACAACTCCCATCAGAGATGACGTCTCCTGTGAGTCCCTGCTGTGAGGGGTCATTTTACTTCTGGGTTGAATCAGTGCTGTATTCATCTGATGGTGACCTGACTACTGGTGATGTGATTGGAGGGGTTGTAGGTTATGCTGGTGCTTATGTAGTGTCAGTGTGGGCTTGTCCCTGATTGTAAAGCAAGTGCACACCTGACTCTGTGATTAGGGGTTTCTCTGCACCACTTTTTCTTTCTTGCTTGTGTTTAGGGGGCTCTCACACAGAGCAGTTTTGGTGCATTTTTTGATGCATTTTTTGTGCAGAAATGTTCAGCATTAACTGCTCTGCCTTTCTGCACAAAATGCATCAAAAACACACAAAAAACGCACCAAAAATGCTCTGTGTGAAAGCATCTATACATTGTAGTTTATTTTAGACAGTGGCGAGGTGCGAGAACAAGGGACATTTTTTAAGCGGATATTGCATGTGGGCTGGTGGGGGGTTAGTACCAGGGCTGATTTTTATTCCCAGTCTGGCCCTGTGTGTACAAAATATATCCGCATATTTATAAATAAGGGTGGAGCAGATTGGGGTTGACAGTGATAAATACAAAGTTATGAAATTATGAGTGCAGTGGGGCAGACGGAGTTATGCTTCGATGAGCACTAATTTTAACAAGAGCAAACAAAGAAATAATTAAAAAATTAATAGTGAGGCGAACTATGACATAATACATAAGATATATATATACTACATAAACATAAGAAGAACACATACTTATATGAATTAGGGGTCTTGAGAGTCATTATACTGATAGATGTATCAGTATCGTGTTCATTACAGTACCTTGTAGTGTATACTTTAGGTCATATACAATGTATATGAAAAATAAGGGGCTATTGTGGGCAACTATAGGTCTAGCAGTGTTGCACATAGCAGTAAATAGCAATTCTATAAATATTTGATTCTAATTACAGGTGGCTACAGTGGAATTTGGGGACAACATGTAAATATGTATTGTTGTCACAGCATTGGTCACAGCATAATCCCTCATAGGCTGAAAATAATGGTAGATCAGTCAGGTAATGAACCCTCACAGGGGACTGTGGCTCAGGCAGCTCTGACCAATAAAAACAATGGTAAATACAATGCTCACAGAAAGTTAGGGATATTTGGCTTTTGTTTGAAATTCCAGGATAATCATAGAATGTCCAACTGTTCAATGTTTCACTTCTTTTTGCACAACTTGCTGATCTTTAACAAGAAGCTTAATGGCAAAATTCACAACAGGAGTTTAATCCCTGAATAACACAATAAATTTAGGGGATCAATTTGAATTGAGGTTTAAAGAGGTTTTGTCACGATCTCATTTCATACCTCCTGCATCCAGCTCTGTGTGCTCAGAAAGGGGCGTGTGGGATTTGTTTGAATTGCATATCATGTGACCCAGCAGGATGTCATCACCAGGCCTTTCCTCTCTGTAGTCAAAGAAAGCTCTGTTTATGTATAGAATTGTAAGTAGCTACACTGTAGCTCAGAAGTAACATTTTTCTTTACAGCACAAGGGTCCTTGGTTCAAATCCCTGCAGGGACTTAACCTGTGGATTTTTTTTCCCTCTTTATCAATGCTCATACCTCACTGAGGTTTCTTTTTTTATTTGCACTGTTTGACTTATTACTAACTAGTCCAAAGGACAGGATTAGAATGACAGCACCCGGGGTTTGAACATTCAGTAGCTACCTGAGAAGAGAGGTGATGTATGAGCATGTACGACCAGGAATGCGGAGCTCACAGCCCTGATCGTATCCCCTGGAGACGAGCTGTAAACAATGGATCACTAAAGGAGCAGCTAAAACAAAAATGGTGCAGAATTTTTAATAATGATGAAAATATTTATTATCTGATTTTCAAACTTCCCACGTCAATTTTACTTCATGGCAAAACCCCTTTAAGCAGTCCTCCTCGTTATACTGTTCACATTTTGACATCATGAGACCAAGACAATACCTTATAATTAATCAACAGTACCCCACAACTGCGAGACTTCATCAGCAGAATGCTTTCTGACAGAAGTGGACCCTGAGCTTAGTGTGTCACAAGGTCATCAGCAGGTTGCAGCAAAAATACTAGGGCTTGTCCTCATGGCAAGGGTTATTACAAACCATCTGAAAATTGACAAGCAACGCCCCCCCATAGACTGTAATAGAAAATCTGTGCAGCAGTCCCCACTGCAACGGATGTTCCGCTGGATGGTTTTTGACACTGCCAGCGGTCCTAAAAAAAACACAGAACATGTTCATTCTTCCGCTCGGTTATGGGGTGGAATATGAACATGTGGGTGCTACAGGGGAGGGCTTGAATCCGCAAAATGCAGACAAAACACGTTCCCCAGCATAACAAAAAAAGACTAAATACCTGTTGAATTAATTTGGTCTTTGCCGTGTAAAAGCACCCATACATAGAGACTGAAAGAGTCATAGGCGTCCAAAGAAGTGAACATCACACACTGATGACCACTTCATTGTAAACAATGCCTTGAGGAACAAAATGGATGGGATTGTCGGACTAAGCAGCACTAACAAACCCAGAATAAGGTCTAAATTTCCAGACCCTCACAATTTTTTTTTTGTTCCCCAGTGTTATTATTATTATTAGTGTTGAGCGATTGCGTTGGCTATCGAGATCGATCGATAGTCGATAGTCGGCCGCTATCGACAAGGTTTTTCGATAGTGAGCATCGATTATGCGCGATGACCATTAAAGTCTATGGGAGAGCAACAACACCTTCATTATTACACCCAAACAAGGCTGGAGAAGCTGAAATTAACATCCACAACAGTCAAATGGATACGTGCTACATCTTAGGCAACACACTTAGGTTATAAAAGTCACAGAACCTTTCAATTCACCTGTGGTGAATATAGAATTGCTGTTTTAAGATTTACGTAGATGCTGCGTCAATGAACAATGCTGGGTGTGCAAAAGACAATAAACACGTAACTGTTATGTTTTGGTATAATAAACGGTATTTTTTGCACCTTTCAATTCACCTGTGGTGAATATAGAATTGCTGTTTTAAGATTTACGTAGATGCTGCGTCAATGAACAATGCTGGGTGCGCAAAAGTCAAAAAACACGTAACTGTTATGTTTTGATATAATAAATGGTATTTTTTGCACCTTTCAATTCACCTGTGGTGAATATAGAATATGCTGTTTTAAGATTTACGTAGATGCTGCGTCAATGAACAATGCTGGGTGCGCAAAAGTCAAAAAACCCGTAACTGTGATGTTGTCGTACGATACACGGTATTTTGGCAACAAACAACCTGTGCTGACTACAAGATTGCTGGATTGTAATTTAACTGCAAGGTGGATATATCAACAGTCAGGTGTAATGGGTAAAATTGAAAATGAACACCTATCTGAAATGTATACTGATAATAAAAGTGGAGTTTTGCAGCAAACAAAGAGACCTGCAGTTACTAGAAATGATGTGTATCCAATATAAGTTCAGGTTGCCCAATATCCAGGAAATATTTCAATAGCAAACTGTTAATAATAAAGATATTCCACTACAATGTCACACCTAAGTCTTGGTGAACTTTATCCAGTGTTCTTTATAGATAGAGCTTGTCTGTGTTCGCCCGCGGGGGCCTCCCCCGCTCCCACCACCGTGAATTTACAGCGGTAGATGCTGCTTTAAAATTCTCTAGCTAACTACATAAAATGTTCAAATCTCTAATCTAACTAAATTGGAAGGATCACAGCTAATAGTAGAGGTTTCTCTGTGCAGAAATAGACTAATTTCGCTGAGCTGTTTGGCCACAGGCAGAGCGCAGGTCCTATCCCTATGAGACGCTGAGAGACACTGAGGCCGAAACAGGAAACGCTGTTCTATGTAAAACGAGGTTATGTGATTTTTCGAGCCAATCGCAACCATACACATCCCAGTCATCCGTCGCACACACATCTCACCCTGCTCTATTCTGTAATCTGATTTGCTGGCCGCCAAAATTACAGGAAGCGCCGAAAAAGGCGCGATCTTAATAGATGATGCACCGATTTTAACCTTAATTATCGCATGATCTGGAAATTTCGATCACCATAAAAACCTTGCCGATTTCAACTTTGTCGATAAAAATCGCTCAACACTAATTATTATATATCCAGAAAACTGTCAACCTCATGCACCACAGTCCAGTGGCTTACATAGAACTTTTGCTGCCCGGGGCTGTCTCTAAATTTGCCACCCTGTTTTACAGACAAACCCCCACTGTTCTTGCAACGCTTCTTTTTACAGGCCCCCAACTCACACTCAAATATCATAAATCATAATTGTCTCTTTAAAAATTATGTTTTTATGCTACTATATTCTAAGAATCAAAACTTTCTTACTTTTCTGTCCATTGAGCTGTGTGAGGGTTTTATATTTGCAGTATAAGTTTACAACTAAAAAGCAGCCCTGACACAAACTCCCACAAGCCCATAAACATTCTGGACACCTTGCTGTCATGGTGCATGCCACGGCTGCTTTCACGGACCGCAGTCGTGCCTGTGCCTCTGCTGTGGCCCCTGCGCTATGCTCACCTTTCCCGGCTCCTCTCTGTTTCGGCGGCGTTCCCCGATACTCAGCATTACTCACCAGCCTACGCTCCTGCTGTGGCTCGTGTCCATCCTCTTTGGCTGCCTCACCCTGCGGCAATGCACAAGCATTTAAAGGGACAGTGTCGCAATTTCCTGTCTTTGACCTGTGACCTCTGGCTATATAAAGAACTTCCTGCCCTTGCTCATGGTCAGTTCGTTGTTGTACCTACATAGAGCTTGACCCCTGCTGCTGTATCGCTGTTGATTACCTGTGCATTACCAATAGGCTACCTGTACTTGTTATCAGGCTGTCTTAACAGCATTATGGGCCCCTGGGCAGAGCTGTGCACTGGGCCCCCCAACCAACGCAATCAAAAGTGATCAAAAGTCGCATGTATACCACAAAATCCACAAAAAATGTCACCTTACTCAAGTCCATAGGTGGAAAAACAGTTATTGGTCGCAGAAAATAAAAAAAACAGAATTTATTTTTTTTTTAAAGTATTAAAACACAATGAAAACCTTACATATTTGGTATCAACAGAAATGTATCATCATGCAGAATACACATAACACATCATTTATATCGAACAGTCTCGGCCCTCTCACACAGCACCCCACATTTCTCACCCCTCACACACAGCACCCCATTCCCTCCTCCCCCACAGCACCCCACATGTCTCACCCCTCCCACACAGCACCCCACACCTCGCTGCCCCACAGGTCTCACCCCTCCCACACAGCACCGCACTCCCTCCTCCACCACATGTCTCACCCCTCCCACAAAGCACCCCACTCACCCCTCCCCCACAGCACCCCACATGTGTCACCCCTCCCACACAGCACCCCACTCCCCCCTCCCCCACATGTCTCACTCACCCTCCCACACACCACCCGACGGCCCCTGCCCCTACCGCAACCCACGTGTCACCCCTCCCCCACAGCACCCCACTCCTCCTCCCCCACAGCACCCCACTTCCCCCTCCCCCACAGCACCCCACATGTCTCACCCTCCCCCACATGTCTCATCCCTCCCCCACATGTCTCTCACACCTCCCCCACATGTCTCTCACACCTCCCCCACATGTCTCTCACACCTCCCCCACATGTCTCTCACACCTCCCCCACATGTCTCTCACACCTCCACTCACTTACCTCTCCTGAAGTGCAAGGACCCGAGGAGTCTTCATCTATTCCTGCCGTAATGTGCTGGGGAGGAGTGGGCAGGGCCATGGCTGCTGCTGCTGCTCTCTCTCTCTCTCTGGCAGCTCCTATCTTCGGCTGCAAGCAGTGCTGGGGAGAAAGAGGGCACTGGCGTAACAACCGGGGTAGCAGAGGTAGCAGTTGCTCCAGGGCCCATGCGCTTAGGGGGGCCCATGCCCCGGGGCAGCTGCTACTGCGTCCGCTACCCCGGTAATGCCGCTCCTGGACCTGCCAGCAGTGAACTTAACAGTTCACTGCGGTGGGCGGGGAGCTGAGGGGCCCGGCACATGCTACCTCTGAACACCCGGGCCCTCCGGCATGAGCGTTCAGAGCAGCGCTGCCCGGAGGTAGCAGAGCAGGGCGCATCTGGCGCTCCGCATCGGGGGAGCGTGGGCCGAGGTAAGTAACCTATTTCTTATTTTACCTGCCCTGCCTGCCTGTAGCCCACCCGGCCAGCCTGCCTGCCTGTAGCCCACCTGGCCAGCCTGCCTGCCTTTAGCCCACCTGGCCAGCCTGCCTGCCTGTAGCCCACCTGGCCAGCCTGCCTGCCTGTAGCCCACCCAGCCAGCCTGCCTGCCTGTAGCCCACCCAGCCAGCCTGCTTGCCTGTAGCCCACCCAGCCAGCCTGCCTGTAGCCCACCGGCCTCCCTGTAGCCCAATCCACCAGCTTGCCTGTAATAAGGCCACCCCTGCCTGTAATATAGCCCACCCACGCTGCCTGTTATTAGCCCACCAGCCGCGGCGATATAGCCCACCTGTCCTGAATATAGCCCACCCGCTGCCTGCCGGGAAAATAGCCCACCCAGCCTGCCTGCATATATAGCCCACCTGCTGCTGCCGCAGATATAGCCCACCTGCCTCCCTGCCGCAGATATACCCCCACCCTGCCTGCCTCCCGGAGATATAGCCCACCTGCCTGCCTGCCAGATATAGCCCACTCTGCCTGCCTCCCAGATATGCCCACTCTGCCTCCCTGCCGCAGTTTTTTTAGCCCACTCTGCCTGCCTGCCGGCAGATATAGCCCACTCTGCCTGCCTGCCGGCAGATATAGCCCACTCTGCCTGCCTGCCTGCAGATATAGCCCACTCTGCCTGCCTCCCCTGCAGATATACCCCAAACTCTGCTGCCTGCCTGCAGATATAGCCCACTCTGCCTGCCTGCCTGCAAAATATAGCCCACTCTGCCTGCTCTGCAGATATAGCCCCACGCTCTCCTGCAATATAGCCCACCTGCCTGCCTGTATATAGCCCACTCTGCCTGCCTGTATATATAGCCCTCCCCTGCCTGCCTATATACCGCCCACACTGCCACCCTTATATACCCAGCCTGCCTGTATACCCCTGCCTGTCTATATACCCCCCCCCCTGCCTGTCTATATACTCCCAGCTGCCTACATAGCCCCCAGCTGCCTAAATAGCCCCTAAAGCCTGCCTACATAGCCCGCTAAAGCCTGCCTCCCCCCTAAATGTACGCCCCCTAAAGCCTGCCTACATAGCCCCCAAAAGAATGCCTATATAGCTCTCTGTCTGCCTTCCTGAATAGCCCTTTAGCCCCCGTAAACCCTGTCTGCCTATGAAAGCCCCTATACCCCCTAAAGCTACCTGCCTGTCTACTTATATGGGGCCCCTTTAGCTACCTAAACCCCTGCCTCCCTATAGGGGGAGTCCTCCTATTGCCCCTACCTAAAACCTTGCCTTAAATGGACCCCATATAGCCAGAGGGGCAGGTGCGGGAAAAAGTCAGGATTCTAAGATATTTGTGTCTAAATCTCCAGGGACAAGGGGCGAGAGATGTCATCATGATGGCGGACTGGATCGGATGCAGAACAAAAGGGAAAGTCAACGACTCATCAGAGAAACGTCACCTGTGAGTCACAAGATGTAACTACACTTTAATCACATAGGTCTGCAGAGCCTGTGTTACATTGGTACCCACCACTAAAATGGAAAGTTTATTATACAGTCTGCAGAGCCTGTGTCCCACTAGTATATACCACTATAATGGTCAAAATATGGCGGTACTATTGGTCTTTGTGTACTGATCAGTAATAGTGTAGGGTTATTATTCAGTCACTTTGTGGTCGTGTTTTGGTGGTATAGTCAGGTCCATATGTAGTAGTGTTAGTCTTGGTATTGTGGGATTTGTTTGGTAGCAGTATGATGGTGAGATGTATGGTGAGGTATTTACCCCTTGTATTATCTACATTATCTAACTGTATGTCCTGGTAAATGGTCATGGTCAGGGTGGGGAGGGGAGGGGGCCCCATCCAAAAGTTTGCTTTGGGGCCCTAGTTTCTCTAGTTACGCCCCTGGGGCGGAGCAGTGTTGCTCCGCTCCTTTCCCAGTAGCCGCTGCCACCAATGACACAGCAGATGTCGGCGCCGCTGCCCTCAACTCCCCCCGCCGGCCGGGGGGGGGACTAAAACTACATTTCCCAGCGGCCAGGCGGAGGATGGACGACCGCCGGCCACAAGGAAGTTCCACCTTTCACTGCTGTGCCGTGAAGTAAAGCAGGGGCCGCCGCACCAAGACACAGGGCCCCTGCTCTACTTAAATCCCGCACCACCCTGCCTGTACTGTAAAGAGTGAGCACAGCACAGGCACAGGCGGCGCAACAAACACTGGGCCTGGCCGTGTATATTCATTGGCCAGAGTAGGCAGCTGCCCGGGTGGGCCCCCTGTCCTCGTGGGGCCCCGGGCAAGCGCCTACCCTGCCCAATGGGAAAGACAGCCCTGCTCGTTATCTGCTGAATACCTGTCGCTGCACCAGTTTGCTATATACTGGGACTGTGCTTTTCATCTACGGCTATACCTGCTGTGTCCTGTTGCCCATGCCTACACCTGCTGTGTCCTGTCTTGCACTTCGGCTACCTCTGCGAGTTGTACCATCTACACTCGCAGGGGCCCAGAGAATCTGCCATATACCATTGATTAGAGGGTCAGTGACACTTGCCACTTTCTTAAATAAAAAAACAAGCAAGAAAATCAAATTAAAATCCTTAATCACACGGTCAGGGAAAGGCATGCACTCATTTTAACAATCAGGGTCAAGTGTACACTACAAATATATATGCGCCTATATAATCTACAATACCAACATATAGGTCACCATCATATGATTGTGAATACAGCACCGATCAAACACAGAACCAAAATAACTCATAGGAGACTTTTTCTCTGATAGGTCATTCTCTTCTCTCTTCCCTTTTCTTCTCCAACTGACCACAATGACGACTTCTCCCGGCCATGACGTGTCCCTGCAGAATTTACCACACAAACATTTTAGAATTCTCCCTTTTCCAGCACTTCCTACAAATTCCTACCTCTGGTATGGGGAACCCCTCATTATGTTGACAGATAGTAATATTGCCCACATTAAGTAGGTTGGTATATAGGCCCCCATTTCATAGGTTTATTAACCGCCAGTAGGTAGCTATATAGGCCCACTATAGGTAGTTATTTATGCCCCCTGTAGGTAGACAATTAGGTATACAACCCCCTGTAGGTAGATAGCCCTCTGAAGATAGGTAGGTATGCAGCCCCTTGTAGGTAGATATTGATACACATATGTATAGCCCTTTGTAGGTAGATAGCTATACAGCCCCATGTAGGTGTACAGCCCCCTGTAGATGGTAGGTATATATTCCCCCTGTAGATAGATTTACAACCCCTGTGGATAGGTAAGTATATTTGTCTCCTGTAGGTAGATAGCCCCCTGCAGGTATACACCATCCTGTTGGTATATATACAGCCCCCTGTAGGTATACGGCCCCCTGTAGGTATATATATCTATTTATACATCACCTTGTAGGTATAAAGCCCTTTGTAGATAGGTAGGTATACAGCCCCCTATAGGTATATATACAGCCTCTTGCAGGTATATAGCCCCTTGTAGATAGATAGGCATACAGCCCCCTGTAGCAATATAGCCTCCTTTATATAGGTAGATATACAGCCTACTGTAGGTATATATTCAGCTCTATGTAGACATATAGTCCTCTCCTTATAGGAAGTTATACAGTCACCTGCCGGTATATATACAGCCCTTTGTAGATATATAGCCCCCTGTAAATAGTTAGGTATACAGCCCCCTGTAGGTAAATATACAGTCCCCTGTAGGCATATATATGGGAACCTCTGATGGATTAGAAAAAATTTAAAAAAATATTATACTCTCCACTCCCCGTTTCCCAGCTGAGCAGCTAGCCCTGGGAGCTAGTGTCTGGCATAAGCGGGAGATATCATCACGCCACCTACACTGGGACATTGTTACTAGATATGCAAAAACACAGTGGTGCCGTTAGTTATATAGTACTGGCTCAGTCTAAGCCTTCCAGGTGGAGCTTCCTCAATCTCCCCTATTAGCGTACGTCAATTATAACAAAAAGGCTTGGCATAAAACGAACTCCTGTTATGTTTCATTTGGTTACTTTAATCCTTTTGCATTTATAGCATGCATATTCAAACATTTGTAAACATGCTAATATTCATCACAGTATATGCACTTAAATTATGAGCCAGTACTTAGCTGTTGTATTACAGTCTCAAATCCTTATAGCAGTTCCATGGTGGAGATATTAATAGAGCTGGATGTTGACGAGCGCACAGCTTTAGTTGCGACGTTTCGGAAAAGACATTTTCCTTTCTCAGGCATGCGCACTCAATGTTCCATGCACCTTTTAACTGCACTCACAATCCAGGTGAACATTAACCCTTGAGGGCTCACTATCTAAAACATACTGCATATCATAAACATATACTATAAACAAGCACATATATTTTTTACAAAAATCAACGTAGATTAAAAGCCTCATTAAGACCCTTCGGGGTCAACGTTTCTAACCTAGATATCCAAAACGCCTCGCGTTGTAATAATTTAGTTTTCATGCGACTAGCATCTTGTGTAAAAACCTCCTCAATTATACACCAACGTAGGTCAGTGACCGTATGCCTATTATCAAAGAAATGCTGGGCAAGCGCTGTTTCGCTGTATTTCTTAGTTGGTATTTCCTTAGACGTTTGTTGTATTTTATCACCTTTAAAATTACGAATGGTGGATTTGTGCTCACTAATTCTAACTTTCACAGGACGACTCGTTTGCCCTATGTAGCATTTTGCACATGGGCATTTTATCATATAGATCACATTAGACGTAGTACATGTGAATTGGCCTCTAAAGAAGATCTTTTCCCCTGATCTCGGATGATGTAACCATGGTCCCTTTATTATGGCCGAACAATTGACACATGATAGGCATGGAAATGTTCCATGTCTAACCGTGCGCAATTTTTCTTGTCTGGATTTTATTGTGACTCTTATATCCGAGTAGACCAACAGATCACCTAGTGATATGACCCGTCTAAAAATACAACGGGGTCTTTCTTTGAACAGGTGACCATATTTCGGGTCAGCCTGCAATATGTGCCAATGCTTAAATATGGCCCTTCTTATAATATTAGAATGCTTGTCATATGTCGAAGTGAAATTGAAACGTTGTTGTACCTTTTTCCTATTGGTTCTTAATAAATCCTCTCTATTGATGTTCTTTACCTGCATGCCGATCTTTATAAGATCGTCATATTTGTAGCCTCGTTTTTCAAATTTGTCCACCAGTCTGTACATCTGTTGTTGGTAACTATCAAACGCAAAAGGATTAAAGTAAGCAAATGAAATATAACGTGAGTTCGTTTTATGCCAAGCCTTTTTGTTATAATTGACATTGTTACTAGAATCTCCTAACCCAAAAACTTTCGGCCTAAGAGTTACAGTGATCCAGGATGCATGACAACATGCTTATACATGCCTCTGGCTCCCAGGTGCAGTCAGTCTACAGTGTAGGTAGCTGATAGCTATCAGCACCCTGTACAACTATATTCTTCAACTGTATGCCCATATGCAGGACACGCTTATGATTGAGAAGATGCAGCGGGTCCGGGCCTGCACACAGACTTGCCATTCGGATCCGCCGCCCAGGGCCATATGCCGCCTGGGTGGCCAACCGCCTCCTCTCCCCCCTCACCCTACCTTGGCTTCACCACTGCCATAGTCTAAATTCTGTAGAGACCCCATCCCCTCTCCTTCTCTCTGTTTTCTGACATGGTCCATACGCTCCTTAACCCTTCCCTGGGAAATATGTTGGTTCTACCAATAAGTCTGGCAGTAGGTAGGTAAGAGGGTACTAGTGTCACCCCCTGCAAAAAGCTGCCTTAGGCACTGGGGAGAAGTGCATTTATTGGTAATTACTGGAGTACTTACAGTTTGACCAAAAGAAGCCAGAGAGACAAAGCCAGGATTTGGGAAAGAAACTAAGGGCCTCATATATGAACATTTTTAGATAAGGAAGGATGTCGCACACCTTTGCCTTCGAGAATATTACTGGAGTTCTTGTGAAAGGATAACCAATCTGTATTACAAACTTAGAATACATCCACAGCACACCGCAAGTTTCATGCAAAATAGTAGATTTATTTACAAATAGACAGGACTCCAATATTAGTAGGTGCAAATATGAGCATAATGTAGAAAAGTCAGACCAATTATGAATGTTTTGGGCCAGCTGGCCTTCAACAGAAGCATTTGGTACAGCACTTGGTACAGGTAGGAAATAGAAGAACTGGAGCTGTCTGTCCTGATATAGGCAGGAGATAAAAGTAAGGACAGCTCCACAACTCCTATCTCCTGCCTATACAAGACCAGACAGCTTTAGATCTTCTATCTCCTGCCTGTACCAGACGTTTCTGATGAAGACCAGCTGGCCAAAATCGTTCATAGTTGGTCTAGAATTGCTCCGTTATGCTCATTTGCACCTATTAATATTGGAGTCCTATCTATTTGTTAATAAATCTACTATTTTGCATGAAACCTACGGTATGCTGTGGGAATATATTAAGTTATGTATCAAAATTGTCTAGGTGTAAGACTTTCTTTGTTGTCAATAGCAACCAATCAGAGCACCCCTTTCATTTTTTCAGAGCACTATATGAAATGAAAGGGGAGCTCTGATTGTTTGCTATCGGCAACAAAGAAAGTCTTACACCAAGGCAGTTTTCAGTTTGAGGCCCTTAGGCCATGTTCACACGGCTTAAAATGGGCCGTATTTCAGTCCGTAATTACGCGCCGAAGTGCGCAAATTACGGGCTGAAAACGGCCCATTCATTACGGTAATTCACAGTTGTCATAGAGAACTATGGATTACGTCTTCGTATACACGCCGATAGCAGTGATTGTCTATGGGATGGCGAAGTGCCGGCCCCCCGCTCACTCCCCCGCACCCGCCCCGCCCCCGTCCACACGGCGTAATTGCGGGCAGCCTTGTTCCTCACCATCTCCCATTTGCAAGGGATGCTCTCTCAATCTTTGATTCACCACCAAATCGCGGGGACCATACGTCGGGCCATCAGATCATTTCTTCAATAGATCCTTCATCCAAATTTGTGGTGTCCAATCCTAATCTCTTCCCTCATTCAGGACCATCATAAGGCTGAATAGGCATCTTCCATTTCTCCCGAACAATAGCAGGAAAGGTGAATAGGAAAGCCACATAGTCTGGACATCTATTTCTGTTTTACTTTTCTAGGGCAAATAACATTGGAAGCAGGGTTCTGTGCATGCGCTCACAAGTGCCATTTCCTTGGGGGTGATAAGGAGTGGTAGATGTTTTTCTGATCTGATATAGGCGATATAGTTCCTCGCTCACCTTACCCTTGAAACAGGCCCCCTGATCAAAATGCAGTTGCTAAAAAGAAGTTTCTCCACAAGGCCAAGGTGGCAGTCTTTGTTTGGTCCCGTGTCAGAATAGCAACTGCAAACTTGGTGAAGTGATCAATCATGAACAACAAATATTTGACCCCCCACACGGATTCCTCCACAGTAAGGCAGTCCAACATGACTAACTGTAGTGGATAAAACAAAATGCCTGGATGTTCCCCATTGGCGCCTGCTGTTCCATGGCTCGTCTTAGTCAACAATTCCGGCATCTGTTACACACACCCTCGGTCAGTTTCTTCATGCTGGGTTGGAAATAGTATCTCTGGAGCCACTCAAAGGTCTTCACAGGGCCAAAGTGTCCTTTCTTTTCATCCATCCACTGTATTATATTCTCCATCTCTTTGAATGGTATTACCACCTGCCAGGTAGTGTCAATTTCTGAGGACAGTTGCACTGCTTGTAGAGCACCCACTCTCAGACAGCCAATCATTCTATATGCTGCCAGAGTTTCTTCCTGTCTGGTGAAAGGACATTCCGCTTCTGAGGCATGGGACATCGACCCATCTAGAGCCAGTCCTGTACATTTCGTATCTGAAAGTTGTCCCCCTGCCGACTTCTCTAGTCTTCTACTGTCCCTCCAATCCAAACTTCAGCTTCTGTGTCCAAAACCACTGCAGACCTCTGATGTAGCATTGGTCGACTAAAGCTACAGTTTTATCTCCTTCCCTTTCTTCATCTGTGATGCTGATAGGTCTCTCGACAGAATTACAAGACATTGCATCCACATTGGCATTCTCTCATCCTGGACGATACTGTGTTTTGAAGTTATACTTGTTGAGAGGGCTGTTCCAAAGCCCTCAACTTGATGGTTTCCAGATGTACAAATGGGTTGTTGTTGGTCACCGGTGTGAACTGTGCACCAGTGAAGATATCAGCAAATTTCTCTGTTATGGCCCAAACTACTGCCAGCAATTCCAGCTTGAAGGAACGGTAGTTATCCGGACTCTTCTCATCATTCCTCAGAGTCCGACTTGCATACACAATGACTCACTCCATGCCATTCTGCACTTTGCTTACCATGGCTTCCAACCCTTTAAGACTCCCATTGGTCTGTAACACAAAGGATAAAGTAAAGTCTGGGTAAGGTAAAATTGAAGCACTAGTTAATAGCCTCTTCAATTCTAAGAAAGGCCCTTTCAGCATCTTCATTCCACGGAAGTACTCTTTGCTTAGCGTCTTCTGGGGTTGCTCCCTGAAAAATAGCATAAAACTGTGCGGCAATCTTAGCAAAGTCTCTCATGAAATGTCTACAGCACCCCACAAGCCCCAAGAAGGACCTCAGTTCATTGGCCGTATGAGGTGTTGGCCACTGCGGCACTGCCTGAACTTGACATCACTGGGTTGAACCCTCTTTGGAGTCTACATGGCCGAGGTACTCTATACTTTCCCTGAACTTTCCCTGGGGGGTTCAATTCTAAACCATGTGACTCCAAGTATGTTAGCACTCAATCGAACTGCTCTAAGTCTTCCATGAATGAGGGCGAGAAAATAATTATATCATCTAGGTAAATGAGCAAGCATTCGTAATTCAAATCCTTCAAGCACAGCTCCATCAGTAAATGTGGCTCGTTTAGCCCCATAGGAGAAGTGAAGGCCATCTTCTCTCATTCTTTCTCAGCTATAGGCACCTGTAAGTAACTGCTAGCCAGATCCAGTATAGAAAAATACTGCGCAAGCCCCAGAGCCGCCAGTGAGTCTTCGGGGATAGTTCTTGACCACATGGCCCACTTCATCACACTTCCAACACCTTATTCTGTTACCTCTCATCACCAGCCTTCGGAGAATCTACCCATAGCACTTCCCATGGCATAGTACGTTAGCCTACCACCCCGAGTCGACAATGCCACTTGAAGCTTCCTCATCCCTTTCTCAAGAGAATTTATTCTTAACTCCAATGTACTCTCTCGGACCCGCGCACATCGGCTGGCAGCTTCCATCTCTTCTTTCTCCAATGTGATCATCTCCTTTAGCACAAGGTGGAAGGTCCATACAAAAATCATCACCATTGAATTATATAACATCATTAATCATTCTCTATTTCTCACTATTTCTCAGTTTGTGGGATATCGCATGTCGGAGTTGGGGATGCCGGACATGATGACTCCACATTTCCACTATATCTCAATTACTATAACCCCTTTTTTCGATTGTTTAAAGGGGTTTTCTCACTACATCGATTCATCTTACCTCAGTCCTGTTTTCTTGGATTCATTTTTTATTTCAGGGGCAGGTTTACTGGCTTCTGTTGGCCTGCAGTGAGGAGCTGCTGAGGACACCAGGTCTGTAACTATAGAGACCAGCTCTGGCAGCCTATCAGGAGAGATTGAACAGGTCTGTAGCTATAATGACATGAGGAGCTGATGCAGCCCATACAAGAGGGGACTGTTAGGAATACTGTTAATGGACCTGTATTGCAAAGTGACTTGTTTTTGCAGTATCTTTAACATAAAAAGCAATCCTTGTAGTGACATAACCCCTTTAATTTATAGTTTTTGATAAGTCTTTTTATTATGGAGATATATCATGGTGGATTTGTGGGGCTGTCGTGTTGGGCATTTCTGGTGCTGGTGTGTGTTATTCCACATATGTATGTATAGTTTTATATGCTCTTTATATAGCAATACTGCCATTTTTGGCTTTGAAGCGTCCATGTTAATGCTGGCATGCCCCCTTCTTGTAGCATTCGTGACGGTGGAGGGAGATTGCCACCTCTTTTTACTTTATCTTCACGCCCCTTTTGTATTACAGCTAGTTAGTCTTGTAGTAATGAATGCGGTGATGTCACCACGCATGCAGAGGTATTTCGTCATCATGCAGTGTCCTAAACATCTTACAGGCCAGTGTTATTTAAAGTGCTGCTGTTTCTAATTGAGAGCTATGTAAAGTAAGAGGTATTTTAATTAATTGAGAGATCGATATCTATATCACAGTCTAGCAGTGATAGATTTATTTTTGTGGACTCCATATATTTTATTATTCTTTGGGTTAAATTCTTTTTATTTTTCTTTGGCATATCTCTATGAGATAATGAAATAGATAATGATTAATGTTATGTAATTCAGTGGTGATGATTTTTGTCTGGAGATGCTCATTCACGTGTGAATCTTGAACAAATTATAAATTGACTGTGTGTTTGTAAATTACATCAGGTGTCACAGTCTTACTATCCATTTATGATATTAGATTTTTTGTAATTTTACTGTGTACAGTATTTGTGAATCACATCATGCGTCATAATCGATGACACTTGGTATTCTGTAATTTGCTAAAAGAATTTTAAAACTCTTTTTTTAGATTTTAATGTTTTGGATTTAATTTGTATACTATTAATACTAACATTGATTTTTCATAGATTCCCTAGACAAAGGTCTCTGACCGAAAACGTTTGGGATGTGCTCTATGAATAACATGTTTTTATGTCACTAACCTCACCCAGATTTTATATTGATTTTGTATGATGTAATGAATTTGTAATGAATTTGGAAAAATAGCTACCTATCTCCCTGGCTACTCTTACCTAGGAAAAAATGGGTTGTCCCAGGTGCTTCCTGGGCAGACAGTCCCTAGCTATGCACTTGCGTGTTTTTATTTGTCCCTCCTTTCTTAGTAATAATATGCTTGAATCCTCGAGTCTTTGGCTTAGTCATCAGTCTCAGGTACTGGAATCCTTAGTAATTCATCTCAAGCAGGTAATGGAATCATCCGTCTCAGGCAGGTACTGGAATCATCAGTCATCGGCTCAGGCTCAGGTCTCCCCTCTGGCTTTACAGCGTTCTGTGTGGTCAGAAGCACTTGGTAGGGACCGTCAAATCGTGGTACCAGGGCCCTCCTTACGTCTCTTTTAACGACCATGCAATCTTCTGGCTCCAACTTATGGGTATGGTACCATCTACGGAATGAGTCAGGATCTGGAAGAGAGACAAAAACTCAAGAAAATGTTTTAGTCTGGTGCTTTACAAGCGCTGTCACATAAGAGGTCAGTCAAACCACCATGTTGCTTTTGGAGTTGTAGTGCAAAAACAATATAATCCTAATATAGGGACTTAACCCAACTATCGCCTTATATGGCCTGAGGCCTATTTTCCTAGAAATATATAATCTACCTCTCTACATATAGCTACTGTGTGGATGATAAATGGTATGAAAGGTTTTTTCTATCCCTAAAAATCCATGATTTCCTTCATGACTTCTCCAGTGAAATGTGTTAATGTGTGACTCGATGAATTTGCTTCAGGAACTCCATATTTGCACACTACTTCTGACAGCAGCTTCTTGGCTGTAGCTTGCTTGAGCAATCAAGAATACTTCAGGCCATCCAGAGAAAAGATCAATGCAGATAGTGACATGGTCCCACTTTCCCACTCTGCCACTGTTCTTCATATGTTGTTTCTTGTGTATAGCTTACATCTTTGATTTGCATGAGAATGCAAAGTCTAAGGAGCCTCCCTAGGAAGCAGGGACATGTGTGCCGGCACACAGAAGAGACACACAGAGAAACCAGAGCAGGGAGAGCTGAGTAAACCACAGCAATATGGTGAGGGAAAGCAGCAGGCAACGTGGTCGAGGTCAGGGCAGAAGGTCAGGTACACAGGCATTAACACAAACAAATTACAGTCTTTCACTAGGGCACAAACACCAAAGTTCTGGCAAAGGGATCAGGAGGTGGAGGCAAGCTAAAAGGTCAGCACCCGGCAATTAACCAATTACCGGCATCTTAAATTTGGTGCACTCTGATCATAGGAAGCAAGAATGTGTGTGCTGGCACACAGTAGAGGTGCACTGGGAAGTAGGAGTAGAGAGAGGTGAGTAAACTGTAGTGGGGACCCGGTGAACCAGAGTCCATCCGCTGCCTGGTGTAGCGCCAGATGAGAAGTACAAAGACAAGTGTGTCCTGTCTACAGTCAAGCTTAGTGGTGGAAGTGTCATGGTTTGGGGCCACATGAGCGATGCTAGCTGTGGAAAGCTACAGTTCCTTGAGGGAACCATGAATGCCAAAATGTACTGTGACATAGTGAAGCAGAGCAGGATCTCCTCCCTTCGGAAACTGAACTGCAGGGCGGTATTCCAACATGATAACAACCCCAAACACATCTCCAAGATGGCCACTGCCGTGCTAAAGAAAATTATGGTAAAGGTGCTGGACTGACCAAGCATGTCTTCAGAATTAAACCCTACTGAGCATCTGTGGGGCATCTTCAAACAGAAGGTAAAGGAGCGCAAGTCACCAGCTCCATGATGTCGTCATGGAAGAGTGGAAGAGTATTCCAGTGGAAAACTGTGAAACTCTAGTGAACTCCATTCCAAGAGAGTTAAGGCAGTGCTGGAAACTAATGGTGGCACAAAATATTGACACTTTGGGTACTATTTGTACATTTTCACTTAGGGTTTAGACATTGATAACTCTGTGTTGAGTTATTTTAAGGGCACACCAAATTTATGTTGTTATACAAGTGGTACACTGATTATTTTACATTGTATCAAAGTGTTACATACAGTGTTTCACCATGAAAAAAACATGTGAGGGATGTACTCACTTTTTGAGATACTGTACATCTGCAGTGCAGGCAGTGCAATGAAGTGATGTCATCACCAGCGCCTCCTGCACTGTTGCATGTCCTAGACCTCAAGACCTACACAGCAAGATGAAGAGACAGCACCCAGCAGGTTTTAAAAAAAATTTAATCCTTCAAAAAACAGTCCTAAGCCCTAAGTGAAAATGGACAAACTTGTGCTCAATTTGCCATTTTCCCTCCACAGTGTTATGTGACTTGTTAGTGTTATGAGGTCTCAGATATGAATGGGGAGCAGGTTTGTTAAACTTGGTGCTGCTGGTGAAGTTGGTGCTGTCTCTCCCTCCTGCCCGCTCCAGGACACAGGCTGCAGAGCAGGCAACGCTATGACATCATCACATCAGGCTGTCTGTGGCGTGGCCTCCAAGGGTCTGAACGGCCATGATCAGAAGATCCTGGCTGTTCTGCCTGAGCCATGATCTCTGCATTGCTGGGACTCAGCAATGCAGCCGTGTGGTGAGGGGGGCTGCCGGCTCCCTGGCTCAGGGGTCCAGTCGCGTATGCAACTGCTGTAGCCGCTGTAGCCGCTGTAGCTGCGCCACATACTGGCGCCAGTACTCAGGGCTCACGGAAGGGAATCATCAGTCCTTCCCAGGTGCATGCTCTGAGCTGGCACAGCCTGCTACCAATCTTCTTAACTAATGGGGGTCTATCTTGTAAGGGGCTGGCCTACATGAGGATTATTTACCTAATGAGGATTATACCTACTTAATATGAAAAGTCTGCCTACTTTTTTACCTAACATATTTTGGAGGGATAGCCTACCTAAAATGAGCGTGTATCTGCCTAATTTGGGGGGACTACCGACTATATAGGGTGTGTACCATCTACTATATTGGGGGTTTTCCTACTTACCTACTGGTGGCACAAATGGGAGCTACAAAATTGTCTTAGGGCATTTTCACTGCTTGGAGGTACTATTAGGGCTTGTCCCCACTGCATGGGTTTTCACCCGGTTTTGAACCCGGGTGTCAACTTTTAAAATGGTCTTCTATGGAAAATCTGTGCTGCAGTCCCCAATGCACGGATTTTCCGCCGGATGGTTTTTCAGACTGCCGGCGGTCCGAAAAACATTCAACGTGTTCATTCTTCCGCTCGGTTTTCGGGTAGAATATGAACATATTGATGCGAACCGCAGAGAAAAGCTGTCCCCCTGTGGCTGTGTGCACCAGTATTTGCACTGTGCCGTGTGAACGGCTCTTTACAGCTTGTCCCCACTGCATGGTATTTTGGTTGGTTTTTCAGATGGTTTGCGGTTTTAGAAACTCTCTGAAAACTGACAAGCAACGCTCTCCTATAGATATTAATAAAAAATCCATTCCGCAGTCCCCACTGAATGGATTTTCTGCCGGACTGTTTTTTTTCACCGCAGGCATAACAAAAAACTTAGAACGTGTTCATTCTTTCGCTTGGTTTTCGGGCAGAACATGAACATGCGGGTGCGAAGAAGGACGGCTGCAGACCGCAGACAAAAGCTGTTCTGTAAACCGCAGAAGCCTTAATTTCCCTTATGTGCCAAAAAAAGACAAAATACTGGTCGGAAAATTCGACCAGTATTTGTTCTTTGCCGTGAGATCGCACTCTCTTAGAAAATCCGTTCAGCATTCCACATTGATCGTATTTTCTGCTGGACGTTTTTCACACCATCGACTATGTGAAAAGTTTAGAACATGTTCATTCTTCTACTTGGCTTCCAGACAGAAAATTAACATTGAAGTCCATGGGAACTGAGCACAAAGTGAGTGAATGGTTTTGTATGTGTTTTTGCGCAGTTTTGTGTTGGTTTTTGAGTTTTGGAAAAAAAAATTGAAGAATAAGGCACTATAGGTCCTACTTATAGTAGATGTGTTTTTGTAGGTCCTTTTGCACTTTTTTAACACAGGTAGGTCCTGCAGAGTACTTCCTGGTCTGGATGGAAGAGGATGCATCAGCATGCCTCCCAAATACCACGTATGGACATGGATGTGAGTAGACTGATCTCCGAGGTGAGTGTCAGTGAGAATGTTGGCATCTGTATGCTCTTTTGAGCCAAAAACAATAAAATTTAAATGATGTTTACATGCACATTAAAAAAAAAAGTTAAAAAGTAGGCCTGTGTGCATTATTGTTTAACATAATGATGTGTTATTATTGTCATAAGCACACTTGGCCACATTTGTCTTTGTACTATTTCTTGGTGGTGGTCTAAGAAAATACATTTCTTTTTTTTGTCGTTTCAGGTACATACCTGCCCAGAGCCACCCTACGTTCAGCAACCGGGTCCTGAAAACGAGAAATCTGCAAGGTGCTGTACCCGGGGGACTGGATGCTTGAAAGCAGGGGCTCAGTCGAAAGTTAATTTTTATATTTCTCTTCTTATGTCGTATTGGTTGTCAAAATGATGTTAAATGACCTTGGCCTTTCCCGCATTCCCTATTCCAGCGCCTGTCACTTCAAAACGTCAGTTCCAGAAGGTGACTTCAGGTCACACCCGAGAATCAGCAGGGGACAAACATCTGCCGGGACCTTCATGGGTGTACTACACCTACAGGGAAGGATCAACTGGCGCACCCCCGGCAGCAACACCCACACCATCGGCAGATGCTGCCACTGCTGCCACCCTCAAGCCCACCCCCACAGCACGTCCTGGTTCTCCCACTAGCACCTCTTCCAATGTCGGGGTGAGTGAAAGAACCCACCATATAAGGGACAGAAATAAGGAAGGTGAAGCAGAAGCTTTATTCTTCATACGGAGGGCCGCCGCTTCCCTCCCGATCCTATGGATGACTATAAAAACTATTGTCACACCGGGGCGGTCTTTAGCTCACCCCAGCACCTGCCAGAGATTGGGCTGGTCATGTCCTGTGTGCGATGGTTGACAGATATGCCTGGTGAGCCTCTTCCACTATCACTACAGGAAATGGTCGTGGCATTAATTGCCCGTACAGACCATTCTTTCATCCCTCCCTCCCCCTCCCTATCTCCATCACCCATGATTCTTATACCTCTTCCACCTCCTCCAAGTATGTATTCGCCCACTACTGGGGCTCCCATGTATGTAGTATGCAGGAGTTTAACCCCCAGTGTACTTTTGAACTTCTTCTGTATGCTAACCACTGATAACATGAGCTTTGAGGGAACTCTGTGTTAGGTTAGGTGTACTGCAAGAAGATTTGCTAAGTCACTGTGATTTTGTAAAAGTGTTTAGCGTGCAGTCATTGGACAGCTAGTTGCTATGGAGATTAATGGGAGGGGTAACCGAATAAAGTTTATAAATAGGTCTTAGCGTTAGATAAAGGTGTATGGCTGGAGATGCTAATCTCCCAGAAGTAGAGCGGAAATTAACCTTTTTGGACCTGGACCTCTGCAACACTGCAGCTGGTTTGTCTGTGGACTATTTATTGGCCACAGCTCTCTAGGAAGATTATAAGCGATCTATGGATGGAGTTGCTACAAGAAACAGCATGGAGGAGACCCTAGACAGGTACACCAGCAAGTGTACACGAGAGGCAGTGCATAGGAAGTTCCCCGTTGGCCTACAGCCCGGACTGATGTCCAGTTATTTGCCTATGCCCTGGCAAATCTTGATCCAGTTTTATCTGGAAGTTTCTATAGGATATCAGTTCTCCTGGGGTTAGAACACTCCTTATAGTACCAAGATTGCATCTGAATAAAGGATATATTTAAAAGGGAACTCTATGGCTGCCAGTTGCAACACTTGTGGAGAAATGAGTATAAAGAAAGCTAAACAAAGTCTATGTATATCATCTTGCCTGTAAATAGAAAAAAAAATACTATTTATGTTTCAACGTTAACACCCTTCTTTGTCTGCCTCCTGCTTTCACCTGCACAACATCATGGCCACTTGCACAACACCATAACCCACATCACAGCAGGCGAGGATCACCACCACTATGGAATGTGCCTCTGGGGATCAGAAGCATCCTCCACACTACAGGTACCCCTCTTTACTGTATCCACATGCAGGGATGAGCATGAGAAGGTTTGGTGGAGTCCATCCAGCATGACGAGGGCCAATACGACTCCCACTCTCCTCTCCTCTGCCCCTTCTCAGTGCTGTATGTCACATGTACATAACTTACATGTCCCAATACCCCAGCAGGGGGTACCAACAACATCCACCTCCACCATCCTACCTTGGCAACCTGTCCTCCCCTACCTATGATGACCATGGCTAAATATTTATTTATTTCTTTTTGTCTGGGTCTGTATGGGCAATTTTGACCCTTTTCTGTAAATTTAAATTTTATATTTATTTTTAAGATAAAGTTGAGGGGAAGGGTTAGTGTGGGAGTTTGAAAGGGTTGAAAATGGGTGGTGTATGGGAGATCACTTTTTATTATTAATTATATTTTTTATAAATAATGTTGATTTAAATTTATAACTTGTGTCGTTATCTTTAATAATACATTATAAACACGTAGATCCTCATTACTCAAATTTGTCTAGGTCAAAGACTTTCTTTGTTGTCCATAGCTATCAATCAGAGCTCCTCTTTCATTTATTATAGTATTCTGAAAAAATTAATGGGGATCTCTGATTGGTCGCTATGGGCAAAATATTCAGCCTATTTTATACTACTGATAGAAAAATCTTAAAACACGACAGGTATCAGTAGAATGAAATAGAACAAGTACAGTGCCTTGCGAAAGTGTTTGGTCCCCTTGAACTTTTCAACCTTTTGCTACATTTCAGGCTTCAAACATAAAGATATAAAATTTTTATTTTTTTGTGAATAATCAACAAGTGGGACACAATTGTGAAGTGGAACTAAATTTATTGGATATTTTAAACGTTTGTAAAAAATAAAAAACTGAAAAGTGGGGCGTGCAATATTATTCGGCCCCTTTACTTTCAGTGCAGCAAACTCACTTCAGAAGTTCAGTGAGGATCTCTGAATGATCCAATGTTGTCCTAAATGACTGATGATGATCAATATAATCCACCTGTGTGTGAACAAGTCTCTGTATAAATGCACCTGCACTGTGATTGTCTCATAGTTCTGTTTAAAGCGCAGAGAGCATCATGAAGACCAAGGAACATACAAGTCAGGTCCGTGATACTGTTGTTGAGAAGGTTAAAGCCGGATTTGGATACAAAAAGATTTCCCAAACTTTAAACATCCCAAGGAGCACTGTACAAGTGATCATATTGAAATGGAAGGAGTATCAGACCACTGCAAATCTACCAAGACCCAGCCGTCTCAAACAAGGAGAAGACTTATCAGAGATGCAGCCAAGAGGCCCATGATCACTCTGGATGAACTGCAGATATCTACAGCTGAGGTGGGAGAGTCTGTTCATAGGACAACAATCAGTCGTACACTGCACAAATCTGGCCTTGATGGAAGAGTCGCAAAAAGAAAGCCATTTCTCAAAGATATCCATAAAGTCTCATTTTAAGAGAACCTGTCATATAGTTTTTGCCCCCTGGCTGAGGACAGAACAAGGTAGTGTCAGACATGCTGTTCCCAGCGCTGTGTCCCTTATTCTGTAAGATGCTGTATTTTTCGAGTATTTAATGCTCAAATCTTCAGTTTTCAGCCAAAAGAGTCTTTCGAAGAGTCCTTCAGAGTGTCAGTTTTTTTCAAACCCCGCCCACCTGAGGATAGCCCCGCCCACATCAACTGACAAACCTATTGCTTTGAATAGGTAGAAACATGTGAATAACTGTCAGTGGGCGGGGCTAGCCTTTGGTGGGCGGAGCTAACACCTACTCATGAATAAGATTTGAGGGGTAAATGCTCTAAAACTACAGCACCTTACAGAATAAGAGGCACAGTGCTGGAAACAGCAGGTTTGACACTAGCGTGTGCTGTCCTCATCAAGGGGGGCATAACCTGTGTGACAGGTTCCCTTTAAAGTTAGCCACAAGCCACCTTGGAGACACACCAAACATGTGGAAAAAGGAACTCTGGTCAGATGAAACCAAAATCGAACTTTTTGGCCACAATGCAAAATGATATGTTTGCCGTAAAAGCAACACAGTTCATCACCCTGAACACACCATCCCCACCGTCACACATGGTGGTAGCAGCACCATGGGTTGGCCTGCTTTTGGCCTGCAGGGACAGAGAACATGGTTAAAATTCATGGGAAGATGGATGGAGCCAAATACAGGACCATTCTGGAATAAAACCTGTTGGAGTCTGCAAAAGACCTGAGACTGGGCCGGAGATTTATCTTCCAACAAGACAATGATCCCAAACATAAACCAAAATCTACAATGGAATGGTTCACAAATAAACTTATCCAGGTGTTAGAATGGCGAAGTCAAAGTCCAGAGCTGAATCGAGAATCTGTCCAAAGAGCTGAAAACTGCTGTTCACAAATGCTCTCCATCCAACCTCACTGAGCTCGGGCTGTTTTCCAAGGAAAAATGGGCAAGATTTTCAGTCTCTTGATGTGCAAAATTGATAGAGACATACCCCAAGTGACTTGCAGCTGTAATCGCAGCAAAAGGTTGCGCTACAAAGTATTAACTTAAGAGGGCCGAATAAGTTTGCACACCCCCCTTTTCAGTTTTTTTTATTTACAAAAGTTTAAAATATCCAATAAGTTTTGTTTCACTTCACAATTATGTCCCACTTGTCGTTGATTCTTCACACAAAAATTAAACTTTTATATCTTTATGCTTGAAGTCTGAAATGTGGCAAAAGGTTGAAAAGTTCAATGGCGCCGCATACTTTTGCAAGACACTGTAGGTTTACCATAGCAAACAGCCATAGCTCCCCTTTAATTTTTTACTGCAGGAAAGGAAAGAGGATACCTGATCGGTTACTATGGAATAACCATACATATGTCAAATATATATATATATATATATATATATATATATATATATATATATATATATATATATATATATATATATTGTGACGACTCACCCTTGCTTGGACGCCATCTTGGACCGTCCTGGGGGGCATATAGGTCTCGGAACGCCGTCCTTG
This sequence comes from Phyllomedusa bahiana, assembly GCA_025379985.1. Lineage (NCBI taxonomy): Eukaryota > Metazoa > Chordata > Amphibia > Anura > Hylidae > Phyllomedusa > Phyllomedusa bahiana. The sequence goes on from JAODAL010029625.1 coordinate 44,180, forward strand.
GTAGAACAGTATTGGCACACCGGCACCAGACTTCTGTTTTACTGGCCTCAACAAGTTTTATTTAGGCACAGGAGATATCTACAAAACCAAAACAAATCAAAACCTCAGCCATCTGGCCACTGACTAAACAAATAGCGTCCCTCACTACCGTGGTCTGGACCTGATGTCCAGCCCCACAAATATCTACTTTGACCAGTTGCCACTGGTCCAGGCTTCCTCAAGCCTAGGAGGTAAGAAGAGCCTTACTCTATTCAGCAGCCCCTCTGCTGTTCCACAGCCAAGAAGCAACCACACCCACTGATCACCTGGCAAGACAGGCTTTTTATAGGCAAGGTAAAATACCTGAGCTGAACATGGGAATATGGGAATATACCCATACAATATGTTGGAAAGACAAGATAATGTGGAATCAGCCGTACTACACAGAGTGTCAGCAAGCTAATGTTGCTGACCGACAAACAGAACCTTCCCCCAAGAAGCCCTATTAAAACAGAAAAGCCCTCCAGTAGGGAACATCAAACGTGAAACCACATAAGTTTTATTCCACATATAATACATGACATTTCGGCTCTCTGTCACATAAAAGCCGGAACACATGTTCTGACTATGTGGGAATAAAATTCACTTGCTTCACTTTGGACATGCTACCTGGAGTGCCGCAATTTTTTCTATGTTTTATATATATATATATATATATATATATATATAAAAATATATATATATATATATATATATATAAATATAAGTGTCACACCACGTTTCAATATTTTTGTTTCAGTAATACCGGGTCAATGGCCTAAATGACCTTATTGGACAGTAGTATCTCTCTATATCTATATAAAACAGAGAGAAGGCAAGAAATATAAAATTAGCCATGTTTGTAGGTCTTCTTGCTCACATCTGCCTTTTCAGCTTTGACCATAAATTTTCAATAGGATTGAGATCAGGACTTTGTGATGACCACTCCAAAACATTGACTTGGTTATACTTAAAGGGGTTGTCTCGCTACAAAGAATTGCTTTCAAATTGTAGGGAACACAAAATAAAGACATTTCCAAATATATTGCTTTGTTCCTCTGTTTTCCCTAAGGAGATACAAGTGAATTTATGACCTCCCTGGCTATTTCAGTTCCCTCAGTAACTGACCTGTAAACAATTCTCCCCCTGCTGTTTGTTCAATGAGATAACAGTGAGTGAGGTCATCACACAGGTCAAGGCAGTGTCCTGTGCTGCTCAGCAGTAAAAAGCTTGATTTATGTAAAATAAACAGAACTGTAATTAGGGCTTTTGTTTTGGGGATCAGATAAGAAGTCCTGTTAGTAGTTTGAGAAGCTAATCTGATCTAATTAGTATCTGAAAGCACAGCATGGCACAGAGCTGTACAAGCATGGAGTTTATGCAAATGAGTCAATCTGAACCAGGAAGTGACAGAGTATTTCATTCATGCATTCTCTGAAACTCTGAAGGGAGACAACTCCTTTAAGCTTTGTAACCAGTTTGGCAGTATGCTTCGAGTCTTGTCCATTTGGAAGACCCATTTCGGCCAAAGCTTTAACTTCCTGGCTGTTGTCTTGAGGTGTTGCTGCAGTATTGCCACAGAGGGAGACATGTATGAAGGAAGGCGCTTCGAAGTGAATTGTCAAGTCTTGTTTTCAATGTATATTGCATCTGATTTTTTTTTGTGTGATTATAAATGAGGTGTAAAGTTTGACGCGCCTCACCTATGTGTTAGGCACATTATGAAACTTAGGCACCTTAGTAATGCGCGTAACATGTATAAAGGCCATAGATAGGCTGGAAATAAAGGAAATGTCATTAGACTAGCATGTCAGTGAATAGAAACTATGGTACTGATCTTGCTTGGTGAACCACAGGTCCCACCCAGACCTGTGGTGTGCAGGCTCTTGCTGTATGTAGAATAAAGGGTGAGAGCAGCAAAAATACAATTTAATTTAGTAAAAATTAAAAAATATGAACAACATCAGTGGGTTGTTTATTGTAAAAATTGTTTTAAATTCTATTAAATTTAAACACATATTATATGAGAAATCTTAATATTTTTGTGATATTATACATTTTTATATTACTTTTATATAATAATGTTTATATTACATTTAAATAATTAAATTTTGTACAGTTTGTTAATTATTATAAATTACTTTTTATTATTGCACTGGTGTAAGTGGAGAACTATTGGACATTTTTTTTCCCTAACAGCAAATCTAGCTCCACTTCGACGCCTTAGCTTCAGGCAGACCGTTTTAAAACAGGTCTGCCTGTCCGAGCAGTAATGCGCCTAGTTTTTTCCGAACCACATTAATATATGTGTCTAATATTACGAGTGTGGTGCGACCCGCCATCATGTTAGGCGCATTAAAAAGTGTTGAGTTTTATGAACAATGCGACTAACACATTCATTAGGTGCATTAGACATCATAGCCGGCTCACTTAGGCGTATTTTATGCCAGAAAAGGGTGAAAAACCCTATCATACTTATCTCCCATAATTTATTTCCTCATTTAGTCTCGAAAGACCACAGGACATGTCTCCAAAAATGTGGGTCTTTGTTCTTGTGTGCATTTGAAAACATTAATCTGGCTTTTATGTTTCTTTTTGAGTAATGGCTTCTTCCTGGCAGAGTGGTCTTTCAGCCCATGTTGATACAGTACTCGTTTCACTGTGGATAATGACACAATCTTACCAGCTTCCAACAGCATCTTCACAAGGTCTTTTGCTTTTGTTCTTGGGTTGATATGCACATGTTGGACGAGAGTTCATTCATCTCTGAGACACAGAAGCCGTCACCTTCCTGAGTGGTATGATGGCTGGAGATTCCTATCTTGTTTGTACTTGCATATAATTGTCTGCACAGATAAACAAGGCACCTTCAGGTATCTAAAAATTGCACCCAAGAATAAACCGGACAAAATTCTCTTCCTGATATCTTGGCTGATTTCTTTAGATTTTTTGATGATGTTTAACACAGAAGCAGTGTGTTTCCAGATACCTGAAGGTACATCCACAGTTATGTCACTAAATATCTCAGATGTTGCCAATAAATAAATCAGAAGGTTCCAAAGAAAAGGCATCATTATCATCATCATATGCGCTGTCCCAAATTGTTTAAATTCATATTATTCCCAGTGTATCTAAAGTTTTGACTTTGCAGAAAGTAATACAAATGGCCTCAAAAACTCTCCCTCTCATTTTTCTGCCATTTGACAAACATAAATAATTTTGGTAATCCTAATTGATCCAAAATTGGTAAGGTTTATTGTAATTTCATGTCAGATAGTGAGAACAACATGCATATGTGTCTTTTTATATAGTGATGTAAACTTCTGGTTTCAACTGTATACAGTATATATACAGTTGTATATATATATATATTATATATATATATATATATATATATATATATATATATATAATATATATATATATATATATATTATATTATATAAACTAAGTCCATCATGGTGGTTTAGGCCAAAAAGAAAAAAAAATGGGGAAAGTGAGCAATTCAGTTTAGAAAAGAAGTCAACTGTGAGTCATTGGCTGTAATTGCACTTTAATCACTTATATGTCTATATGTACAACTGGTAGCCACTATGTGGTGGTCCCCTATGATCATAGTTTTGCAGTAATATTTAGTCCTTAGGTAATATTAGTGATGGAAACTTTTTTTTTTTTTTATCTCCAAAAATACATGCTGCAGTTCATGATATGGTGTAAATAATGCTTGCTAGTAAGCCAATTGTAACACATAGGGGCCATGGCCCAGATGTTTTGGAACCTTAGCAATGTCCCTGCTTTCACACTCAGCACCATTGTATTAGAAAGAAAGAAAAGTATGGTTGCGCCACAACTTTAATAGGCTTATCAGGGTTGCGACAAGGCATTTTGGTGCCCTATGGAAATAGGTTGATGACACCCCACCCACACCACAGAAAAAAAAAATCCCTAGCCCTAACCTGCCTGCACACTACCAGCTAGACGGAACAGAGAGAGAAAAAAAATTAAGCCAAAACAGCAGTGCCATTACTGGGGTCTATTAATATGTATTTATATGATATAATAGATTGTACATACAAAAAATCCATACAAATACAGTAGCTATAAAAAAAAAAATCATCTATAGATGACAATCTAAATAATGGTCATACAGTTACCATATACAGTATCTCACAAAAGTGAGTACATTCCTCACATTTTTGAAAATATTGTACTATATCTTTTCATTGGACTATACTGAAGATACCACACTTTGATACAATGTAAAGTAGTGTACAGCTTGTATAACAGTGTAAATTTGGAGTGCCCTCAAAATAACTCAACACACAGCTATCAATGTCTAAACCACTAGCAACAAAAGTGAATAGGATGAGTGTGGACACTCTCCGGCTCTGCGCATATCATCTCCCACATCTAGGTCCGTTATGACCAAGGCCTGTTGGCCGAAACGCCGGACTATGGGAATACTCCATTAAAACACTATCTCTTATTTCATCTATTGATCCACGTGGAGAGTAATATTTTCTTCTGTGTTTGCTATATTGCTTGAATAAAGACTTCAAAAGTACCTGAAGGTGGATTCTTTTCCTATTCAATACTCAGCCACGTGCTTTTCCACTGAGTACCAGACATCCACAAGGTGTGTGGCACCATCACATGTTATCTGGCAACAAAAGTGAGTACATCCTTAAATAAAAATGAACAAATTGTGGCCAAAGTGTCAATATTTTGTGTGGCCACTATTATTTTCCAGCACTGCATTAACACTCTTGGGCATGAAGTTCACTAGAGCTTCAGAGGTTGCAGCCACTGGAATCCTTTTCCACTCTTCCATGACAACATCATGGAGCTGGTGGATGTTAGAGACCTCACACTCCTCCCCTTCTATTTGAGGATGCCCCACAGATGCTGAATAGAGTTTAGGTTAGGAGACAATCTTGGCCAATCTAACACCTTTAGCCTCATTTTCGTTAGCAAGGCAGTGGTCGTCTTGGAGGTATGTTTGGGGGCATTATTATGTTGGAATACTGTCCTGTGGCCCAGTTTCCTTAGGGAGGTGATCATGCTCTGCTTCAGTATGTCACAGTACATATTGGCATTCACGGTTCCCTCAATGAACTGTAGCTCCCAGTGGCGTAGCTACAGAGGTTGCAGCAGCCGCAGCTGTGACCGGGCCTCTGAGCTGGTGGGGGCCACTCGCCTCCCTCGCCACACGCTGTATAACTGGGTCACATAGACCGAGCCAGAGGCGACGCCGGGCAGTTTTATCCGGGGCTTCTTCCTGCCTGTGTTGGGAAGAAGACAGAGACAGACAGGAGATTCAGGGACCGGGCAAAGATGAGTACTGGTATTTGTATTTTTAATTACCTGCTGGTGGCCCAATGATGTACCTAGCTATAAACTAGGGGTCATATCATCTGCTTAGCTTTATATCAGGGGCAATATTACCTGCCTAGCTATATACTGGGGGCCCTATTACCTGCCTAGCTATATACTGGGGGCCATATTACCTTCCTTGCTATATACTGGTGACCATATTAATTTCCTAGCTATATACTGGGGGCCATATTACCTGCCTAGCTGTATACTGGGGGCCATATTACCTTCCTATTTATATACTGGGGGCCATATTACCTACCTAGCTATATACTGGGGGCAATATCACCTTACAAGTTATATACTGGGGGCCATATTACCTGCCTAGCTATATATTGTAGGCGATATTACCTTGCTAGCTACTGTATATAGTGGTGCCATCTTACCTTCCTAGCTATATACTGGGGGCCCTATTTCCTGCCTAGCTGTATACTGGGGACCATATTACATACCTATCTATGTACTGAGGGCCATATTACCTTCCTAGCTATATACTGGGCATCATATTACCTTCCGAGTTGTATAATGGGGGCCATATTAACATCCTAGCTATATACTCGGGGCCCTATTTCCTGCCTTTCTGTATACTGGGGGTCATATTACATACCTATCTATGTACTGAGGGCCATATTACCTTCCTAGCTGTATACTGGGGAACATATTACCTGTCTAGCTATATACTGGGGGCCATATTACCTGCCTAGCTATGCACTGGGGGCAATATTACCTACCAATTTATATACTAGGGGCTCTTTTACATGCCTAGCTATATACTGGGGGTCATATTACCTTCCTAGCTATATACTGTGGGGCATAATACCTGCCTAGCTATAAACTGGGGGCCCCATTAACTTTCTAGCTATATACTGGGGACCAGATCACCTTCCTAGCTATATACTGGGTGCCATAACAACTTCCAAGTTATATAATGGGGGCCATATTACCTGCCTAGCTATATACTGGGAGACATATTATCTTCCTAGTTATATACTGGGTGTCCTTTTACCTGTCTAGCTGTATACTGGGGGCCATATTACCTTCCTAGCCATATTACCTTCCTAGTTATATACTGGGGGCCCTTTTACCTAACTAGCTGTATACTGGGGGCCATATTACCTTCCTAGCTATATACTGGGGTCCATATTACATTCCTAGCTATATACTAGGGGCCATATTACCTACCTAGCTATATACTGGGGGCAATATCACCTTACAAGTTATATACTGGGGGCCATATTACCTGTCTAGCTATATACAGGGGGCCATAGTACCTGCCTAATTATATACTGGGGGCCATATTAACTTCCTAGCTATATATTGGGGGGGGGGGGGCATAATACCTGCCTAGCTACAGTGGTGGCCAAAGTATTGGCACCCCTGCAATTCTGTCAGATAATAATCAGTTTCTTCCTGAAAATGATTGCAATCACAAATTCTTTGGTATTAATATATTCATTTATTTTGCATGCAATGAAAAAACACAAAACAGAATCATTAATCATTTCACCCAAAACTTCAGAAATGGGCCGGACAAAAGTATTGGCCCCCTCAGCCTAATACTTGGTAGCACAACCTTTAGCCAAATAACTGCAAACAACCGCTTCCGGTAACCATCAATGAGTTTCTTACAATGCTCTGCTGGAATTTTAGATCATTCTTCTTTGGCAAACTGCTTTCCCGGGGCCCCGAGATTTGAAGGGTGCCTTCTCCAACCTGCCATTTTGAGATCCCACAGTGTT
>JAODAL010029626.1:0-51308 GCA_025379985.1 Phyllomedusa bahiana
TTAAAACAGGTGTTCAGTGAGGCGGGGGCCATCGTTACCACAAGGAGAACCCGCGTGTCCACCCGAAATGTGGAGAGACTGACCTTTGTCAAGATGAATCAGGCGTGGATCGGCCAGGATTTCCACACACCAACGCCTTATGCATCAGATTAGATCAGCCATGATGCCTCCCCAAAACTTTGAGAAATGAGTCTGGATTCAAACTACCTACCTCAGCCACTATTCTGATGCCGCCACCCGCCTGATGCCACACATCTGCTGCCAGTTGCTCCATCTGCCTCCCACCATCTTTACCAGGGACTGGTATTGCCACCCGCCTCCACACTCTGTCACTGTGCCACTCTCTGACCTCATGTTGCTGCTGCTGCTACCACCTCCACCCTCTGACATTGTGCCACTCTCTGACCTCTTGCTGCTGCTGCTGCCGCCACCTCCACACTCTGTCATTGTGCCACTCTCTGACCTCCGGCTGCTGCTGCTGATGTTGCTGCCATCACCTCCATACTGTGTCATTGTGCCACTCTGTGACCTCATGCTGCTGCTGTTGCTGCCGTCACCTTCACACTGTGTCATTATGCCACTCTTTGACCCCATGCTGCTGCTGCTGCTGCCACCACCTCCACACTGTGTCATTGTGCCACTCTATGACCTCATGCTGCTGCTATTGCTGCCGTCACCTCCACACCGTGTAATTGTGCCAATCTGTGGGCTCCTGATGTTGCTGCCACCTCCAGACTTTTTGATTGTGCCACTCTATGGCCGCATGCTGCGGCTGCTGTTTCTGCTGTCACCTCCACCTCATGTCATTGTGCCAATCTGTGGTCTACTCATGTTGTCGCCATCTCCACACTCTGTCTTTGTGCCACTCTGTGGCTTATTGATGTTGCTGCCACCTCCACACTATGTGATTGTGCCACTCTGTGGCCTACTGATGCTGCTGTCACCTCCAAACTCTGTTATTTTGCCACTCTGTGGCCTACTCATGCTGCTGCCAAGTGACCGCTGTCTCAATGGAACACCCTGTGGTTTCCTAATGCTGTTTCCACCCTCCACCATTCTATGACGTTGCCACTATGTTTGGTTTTCCTCTTCTTTTCACCTGTCAGAAGGAATGGGAAGGATCAGGATTGTCTAGCCAAAAGCAGGAGTGGATACAGTACACAGAAGACATGCAAATATCCCATTGACTGGTCATCTCTGTTTTAGATCAACTCCTCTTTGTTTTTGGCTTTAGCAATACTGATGGATTATTGACCGATTGAAAGCGGACACTGACGGATGAAAGGAAGGGCAAAATGATCAGAGACGTCAACGCCAAATTACTGCCGACACCCTCTCCACTCATTCGGGGGGGCCTCAGTGTTTAACAGAACAGGTAGAAATGGGCAAATTTCTCAAAAAGTCGATTCGCTGACTTTGCCGAATTTTCCGACAAATATGGTTTCGACCCGAATTACTTCAGGATGAATCGCATTAAAAAACAGCTATTTCCAGGCTGCACAGAGCCTGTAGGGTGCTGTAGAACGTTGGACCATGCTTAAATATGCAGAGGGAGCTTGGTTTGGTCTTCATACAATGTTGTGTTTTAGTATGACACGCATATGACTGCCGCCGCTCTTTAGAATCGCTTCACTCTAAAATTCTCTGGGCAAAACCGACCAAAAAACTGAAGTGGGAACGTAGCCTGATAAAGTCATGGCAGCGCCAGCTGGAAAAAAACAAGCTGAGGGCTCAGGTGGCAACATCAGTGACAGAGTCTGGAGGTGACCGCAGTAGCCACAGCAGCATGAGGTCAGAGAGTGGCACAATGACACAGTGTGGAGGTCACGGCAGCAGCATCAGCAGCAGAATGAGGTCAGAGAGTGGCAAAATGACACAGTGTGGAGGTCACTGCTGCAGCATCAGCAGCAGCATGAGGTCAGACAGTGGCACAATGACATTCTGGAGGTGGCAAAAACAGCAGTAGGCCACAGAGTGGCACAATGACAGAGTGTGGAGGTCACGGCAGGAGCCACAGCAGCAGCATGAGGTCAGACAGTGGCACAATGACACAGTGTGGAGGTCACGGCAGGAGCCACAGCAGCAGCATGAGGTCAGACAGTGGCACAATGACACAGTGTGGAGGTCACGGCAGCAGCATCAGCAGCAGCATGAGGTCAGACAGTGGCACAATGACATTCTGGAGGTGGCAAAAACATGAGTAGGCCACAGAGTGGCACAATGACACAGTGTGGAGGACATGGCAGGAGCCACAGCAGCAGCATGAGGTCAGACAATGGCACAATGAGACAGTGTGGAGGTCACGACAGCAGCCACAGCAGCAGCATGAGGTCAGATAGTGGCACAATGACAAAGTGTGTAGGTGGGTGGCAATACCAGTCCCTGGTAAAGATGGTGGTAGGCAGATGGAGAAACTGGCAGCAGATGTGTGGCATCAGGCGGGTGGCGGTATCAGAATAGCGACTGAGGCAGGTAGTTTGAACCCAGACTCATTTCTCAAAGTTTTGGCGAGGTGTCATGGCTGATGTAATCTGACGCCTAAGGCATTGGTGTGTGGAAATCCTGGCCGATCCACGCCTAATTCATCTTGACAAAGGTCAGTCGTTCCACATTTCCCGTGGACAAGCGGGTTCTCCTTGGGGTAACGATGGCCCCCGCCGCACTGAACACCCACTCTGATGCCACACTACTGGCCGGGCAGGACAGCTTCTCCACTGCAAACTCAGCAAGTTGCGGCCACACATCCAGTTAGGCTGCCCAGTAGTCCAGCGGATCTTCTAACTGGGGTGGCAGAGTGCCTCTGGACCGAGAGATGATGGCAAAGAGAAACAGCTCACTTCTGCAGAGGTGGTGGAGCCTTGACTGGCTGAAATGGCATGCGTGCCACTGGGCGCTGCTGCTGCTGTTGCTGCGGCAGCAGGATGGACTACCATATCTGAGCCACGTTTCGCCCAGGCCACCAGATGGTGACGCTGCATGTGTTGACGCAGGGCCGTGGTGCCAACTTTAGCTCCCTGGCCACGCTTCACTTTCTGCCCACAGATTCTACATATACCCATATTCGACTCCTCCGGTGTCTAAGCAAAGAACTGCCACTCCGCCGAGTAGCTGATTTTACCGCCAACGCTCTGCACTGAGAGACTTCAATCGGCGGTGCCTCGCTGAGCCCCTGTGCCGCTACTTTCTTGGACCTGCGAAGCGGGTTTTCCACCCCGTGGCCGCATGGCTCCTGACCTCGCACTGCTGCTACCCTGCTGACTCACGGCCACACAACCCACTTGCTTGCTGCGCCGCTGCCTGAGGCGCAAGCTGACGCCCTCTTCTCCTGAGGATGATGAAGCCCTTCCTTCACCCGGCTCCCAAGTGCGGTTGGCTACATCATCATCGATTATTGTTTGATCTTCACTGCTGTCCTCCTTAACGGTCTTGGTATGCAGAGGCTGACCCCTCACAACATGAGGTGCCAAAAATTACCAGCTATGTAGCGTGTTAAAACGACGTGTATTTTACTGAGCACAACAGCAGAAAAACGCTTAATTAACCCATGGATCTAAATTGCGCAAATGAAATGAGGTGCCAAAAATTACCAGCTATGTAGCGTGTTACAACGACGTGTAATTTACTGAGCACAACAGCAGAAAAACGCTTAATTAACTTTCGGATATGAATTATGCTACAGGCAAAATTTCTTCTTTGGCGTTGAAAAACACTGTTTCTTTTAGTGACCACAACAGCAGAAAAACGCTTAATTAACCCTTGGATCTAAATTGCGCAAAAGAAATGAGCTGCCAAAAATTAAGTGGTATTTGGATTGTAAAAACACTGTTTCTTTAACTGAATACAACAGCAACAGGCTTAGATAACCCTTGGATATTTAATGTGCTCAAGCAGATAGCATTAAAATGTATATGCAGCTGAATTGGACGCACACTGGACTTCAATTCCAATCCCCCACAAAATCAAAATGTAAGAGAAGCAGTCTCTGAGACAAGCTGTGACACCTCCCATAAATCGCTGTATAAAAGTTAATTCTTTAGTGTGAGATCTCAGCAGCACCAGCCTCACTACACAGCACAGTGACAGCAGTGTGAACTGCCAGCGTCGCGTCCGGACTTATATAGTGCGGTGACATCACAGAATCCCGCCAGTCTGTGATTGGCTTCATCTCTGCACATGTCATTTAGGTTACTCCTTTCTTCCTCCCAGACTTATTTGCCCCATGTAATGCCATGTGCTCACAGCCATTTCATCAATTAAAAGAACGCTTCGTTCCCGCAAATCACCCCAAACATCGACTTCGTTCAGAATCAAAGTTTTCCTGAAATTCTAAACGAATTCCACTTCATTAGAATCGATTCGCCCATCTCTAAGAACAGGTTCTGTCATATTCTGTGGAAGCATCTGGTGACGGTTATAAGCTCTGGCCTCATGGAGTGACCCCTGCTGTGACGTCCCCTTACTGTGCTGCGAACTGTGCCGGCTCCAGAAACCTACTATTGTGTTCTTTGATGCTATTGTAGGATTTTAGCCCTCAGCTCGTTTCTTTCCAGCTGGCGCTGACATGACTTTGTCAGGCTGCGTTCCCACTTCAGATTTTTGGTCAGTTTTGCCCCCATAAGTGCCCAGGGAATTTTATAGTGAAGCGATTCTAAGAGCGGCGGCTGACTTGTGCGTATCATACTAAAACACAGCATTGTATGAAGACCAAACCATGCTCCCTATGCATATCTGAGCATGGCACAACATTCTACAACACCCTACAGGCTCTCTGCAGCCTGGAAATAGCTGTTTTTTTAAGGCAGTTCGCCGTGAATAAATTCGGCGAACATCTCTAATTACCACCATTCAAATCAATCTGCAATTATGTTTGAAAATTCTTGCTGTAATGTACCAAAAAAAATATTACATAAGATATTTTTCTGGATTATTCAATTTATTTCATGTTTTTTTTTTTTTTTTTTTAATCCAAATATGCACTAATAAACTTACTATTACAGAATTGCTTCTATGTATTATAATTCATACTTAGCAAAACCATGATCATTATATTTTTCTAAATGTCACCAATCATTTTTGTTTTTTACAAAAGAATGTATTATATTCTAGATGGCACCAAAGCACCCGTACAGTAACTAAATAAATCTCCAGAGAATTGGCTGCATCTGTGTCCAGCAAAGTCCATCTGACCACCGATACATGGACTAGTAAGCACGGTAAAGACCTCTACATCTCTGTGACAGCTCTCTGGGTGAGTTGGGTGGATGTCTCTGGTGATGATGGTGGCTCTCAGGCTCGGTTCACACTGTTCCAAATTGCAGCGATAGTGCAGGTTTCTGTCCCCCAAAGTCCACGGGTAGCATCATGTGCCAAGAGAAACCATGCTGTGTTGAAATGAATGCGTCTTGGAGACCGTCAACATACAGGTCAAGAGCTGTGGATAGCTCTGCGCAACGAGACCGAGCAGTGGCTGGATGACAAGAACCTAGTGCCAGGCAAGGTGGTGTGTGACAACGGGTGAAATCTCCTTGCCGCCCTTAAGATCGGTAGGCTGGAGCACATCCTTTGCCTGGTACACGTCATGAACCTCGTTGTCCAGAAATTTCTAAAGTGCCTGCTGAGGAAGGCTCGAGGTCTGAGCTCACACTTCCAGCGTTCGTACCCTGCTTAGTTCCGGCTGGCTGTGTTACAGCGTCATCTTGTCCTCCCCATCAACTGTCTCGTTGTTGACGTGGCAACACGCTGGAATTCCAGCCTCCAAATGCTCCAGCGATTGTGGCAGCAGCGTAATGCCATTATGCAGTAGGAAGTAGCGCATGGCATGACCAGCAATGGTGCGGACCTCGGGGAGTTGAGCCATCAAGAGTGGAGGCAGGTTAAAGACCTTTGCACCATCCTTGCGAGTTTTGAAGAGGCCACTAAAATGGTCAGTGAGGACAATGCCTTTGTCAGCATGACCATTGTGATGGTATTAGTTCTGGAACAAGCGTTGGACACTCTGAAACAGGTCCCACCAGTGATGGAGGAGGAGGCGGACACAGATACGGACACAGAGCCTTTCTCTCCGTCGGTTCAAGAAAGCCCGTCCGACAGTGTTGCAACGTTATAGGTCTTCATTAGGCGGTGGTTCAGGGTCCAGGGCTGGTGCAAGGCGGCACCTCAGCTCTCAGGGTACATCATCTGAGGCAAGTCAGGGCTGTGTAGAAGCTGAGGAGGAGGAAGCGGAGGAGGAGGATGAGGCATGGATGGACACGAACGGTACCAATGTCCCTGCCTTGGAAAGAGGTTGGCACAGATAAGAGGCTGAGGTGGAAGACGAGGAAGATGTGTTTAGTGCCCCTTGACCCCGAGGCTTGGGAAATCATGGCTCCATCTCTCACATGAGTGCTTGGATGCTCCATTTCCTCCAACATGATCCACGCATTAAGGCCATCAAAATGAACACCAGTTACTGGGTGGCCACCCTAATTGATCCCCATTACAAAGCGAAAGTCTGGACTTTCTTTCCAAAATCCCAAATTGACAGTAGAACGCAGGAATTTGAGTCCGTGCTTATTGATCAACTGAAGACATCTGCATCTGCTTCACGTTCTAATGTCACGGTGGAACAACGTCAGCAAGTTGACAGCAGTAGAGTGCCCAGTAGCCGTAGCAGCAGCACGCATTGTGGCAGAAGCCTAATGGGTGACCTCTGGCAATCCTTATTTCCACCTCACCAACACTTGTAATGCAGGACAAAAATTTCAACCACAAAACCCGGTTTTAAGTTTAATGGTTCCCCGAACTATCGGCATCTCAACACAAAATTTTTTTGAACTGCCCGGGACCCCTAGACTTCGGGGTACCCAAAATAGAAATACCCCAAAGCTTGCCGCCACCCCTTTGAGGGTTATGGGTTCCAGCAGCCATGTCATCTCTGAGCGGCCCCTTCAGCACGGTTTGGGGGAGTGATAAAAAACAATGAATCCAGCTTTCCACGGGGGAAAAGGGGGCCCGGGTTTTGATTTTTTAACCCAAGATAAAATCAGTGGGACCTGTTGATTTTGGGTTGCCCCAGTTGCCGAGGTCCCCAAATTTTAGTAGCCAACCAAACTTCACATTCCTTTTCCCCAAAGAAATGGTCCCTTGAAAAAAAAAATTTTTTTAAATACAAAATTCTTAACTAAAAATTTGGGATTCAAGTGGCCCAAAAAGTCTTTTGGGGCCTTTTTTTGGGCGGTCAGAAGACGGAAAAAAGACAACAATTGTACCCCCTTTTTTATAAAAAAATTTTTTTCCCAAATTTTCTCCTTTCTTCAAAAAAATTTTTTAAGCCTGTCAAGGGTTTTGGGGGTTTTGGTAAAAAAAAACAGTTTAAAAATCCGATCCTGTTTTTAAAAAAAATGTTTTTTTTAATACCAAATTTCTTTTTTAAACAATTTTTACAAGTTTTCGAAAAGGGGTCTTTGTAAAAATTTTTTTGGGGGGCCCGTGTGCTGAAAAACAAACAGCTATATTCCAGGTCCTATTTAAAAAAAAAATTTGGGTTTCTAACAGTTTTTTCCTTCTTCACCTTTTTGAAAGTGCCCGGGAGACGTCTTTTTTTAAAATTTTTTTGGGGTTCTTGGGGGGCTTTTTAAACAAAGAGTTTAAAAAATTCCAGGACCTATTGAAAAATTGTTGTTTCTAGAAACCCATTTCTTTTTTACAATTTTTACAAGTCCCCCCAACCTTTCCCGCCCAAAAAATTTTTGGGGTTTTTGGGGTGCGGGAAAACAAACGGCAAAATTTCCACTACTTGAAAAAAAGTTTTTTCTAAAAGGCTTTTCCCTTCTTCACCATTTTAAAAAGTTTCGAAAAGGCATTTGTCAAATTTTTGGGGGTCCGGTGTGTAAAAAAAATAATAAAATCCAGGCCCCTTATTGAAAAAAATGTGGTTTGGGAACTTTTTTTCTGGCAAAAATTTTTTACAAGGGCCCCAGAGGTCACCTTTTTTTCCACCTTGCGGGTCGGGTTGCTGTAAAAAAAACAGCAAAAAATCCAGGCCCCTTAATTCCCAAAAATTTTTTTTTTAAAAAAACTCTTTAATTTTTAAAAAATTTAAATGAGTGTTGAAAAGGTCTTTTTTGCTGTTTTTGGGGCCCAAGTAGCGGGAAAAACCCCGGGCGATATTCAAGGTTTTTTATTAAAAAAATTTTGGGTTTCAAATTTCTTTTCTCCGGGCTAATTTTTCTCTCGTGTCCAAAAGGGGCCATTTCCAAACTGGGGGGGGGGGTTTGGGCAAAAGGAAAAAGGGTGCCGGGGGGTTGCAAATAGGGCAATACCCCGGGTCAGGGGCCATCTCTCTTTGTCAAATACTTCCCTTTTTTAACAAGAAGACCCGCTTATCCCACTTTAAGGTAGGGGAACCATAGAAAAAGGGCAGCCACCTTAAGGCAAATCGGGAAAAACCCACCCCAGGATCAAAAATTGAAAAACGGCATGCGTGAAAATTTTTTGTGAAAAAGCAGGTACAGGGGTTACTTCCCTTGGGCAAGAAAAAATTTTCTTTGGGGCACATTCCCACCCCAAAACATTTTAAAATTCCCCCAGCCTTCAGAAAAACAGAAAAAAAAAGGGCCGGGAAAAAAGGGCACCGGGGTAAAAATGGAGCGCAACTAGCATTTCCCAAATGAAGCCACTTCTTTCCCCACTCTTAAAAGGGGAACCGGAACCCCTTGAGCTCCTTGATGGTTTAAAGTGACAACACCCTTTTGCAAAATTTTCCCCATTTTTTGGCTTAGGCAAAGGATGAAATGGGGGGTACCTCAAACTTTTTAAAAAATTTCATAGGGAAAGGGGGCAAGCGCTCCCAATAGGCAGAAATTTCTAAACGCTACCCGGGCCCTTGCTGTTTTCTGAGGAAGGCTCGAGGCCCTTTAGCTCACATTTCCCGGGAAACCCGCCTCTGCTTCGTCCCACGGTCAGCGTTGCTGCGTCCCTGGATTTTCCCCCGAAACCCGTCTCATTTTTTCATAAAAATTTTTTAAGGGGAGGGGGAAATTAAGGGAAATTTTTTTTCCTATATTGGGGTCATGCTGCTTTTAAAAAGACAGCGCCACCAATTCCCTTTTCAAAAAACCCTCTTATTTGAAATAATCTTTTCTTACAGTTTTTTCTTTTCCAAATTTAGGGGGGCAAATTTTGATTCTAACGAAGGGAATTTCGTTTAAAAATTTCGGAAAACTTGGGCCCGGAACGAATTTCGAATTTTGGGGGGTACTTCGGTGAACAAGGGTTGTTTTTTGTTTTGTTTAAAAGGTTTGAACCAGGCGTTTAAAAGGGGCAAAGCACCTGGGAGGAAGGGGGGCCATAGCCTGCATACAGGGGGCAGGGGTGAACCCAAATTCAAGACCGGGGGGGATTCTGTGACGTCCCCCCGGGCACTATAAAAAATTCCGGGGCGCGACCTGGGAGTTTAAAACCCGCTCTCCCTGAAATGTTCGGGGAAGGGTGCGCTGCGGTGTTTGCTCTTACTGAAAAAATTGTTTTTTTTATACGTTTTTTTCCTGGGGGGTTTCCCCCAGCTTGTCTCAAGCCCTTTTTCTCTTAAAGTTCTTTTTCTAATTTTTGGGGTTTTTGGATCGAAACCAGTTTTCGTCCCGGCGGGCCCCAAAATCTACATTAAATTACCCAAATTTGGGTTCTAACCATTTCCCTGGGGATTCATTTAAAGAAACGCTTTTTTCCCAAAACAAATCCCCTTTTTTTTTGGGGCTGCTAAATTTCTTTTGCGAAATTTACTTCCGGGGGTTTAAATTTAACGTTTTTTGCGGGTGTCGCCCCCCAAAAACCCGTTTTTTTTAAACCCCAAAAATATTTATTTTTTTGGTTGCCTTTTTTCCCCCAAAGAAAGGTTAATTAAAACTTATCTCTTGTTGTGTGGCGTAAAAAACACCAATTGAAACCACGCTAAAAAGCTACTATGGTTGTGCGGCTCAACCCCTTTGGCGCAATTTAAAACCCCCGGGTTTTTAATTAAAAGCATTGTTTTGCTGGGTGCACCCCAAGAAACCCTTTTTCAACGGCCAAAATATAAACATTTTTTCCGTTAGCCAAGTCACAAGAAAGGGTTTAAATTACACGTTTTCTTTTGGTTGTGTGGCGTAAAAAACCGCAATGGAAAAAACACTACAAACTACTATTTTGGTGGGGCTCAATTCTTTGGGCGAAATTTACACCGGGGTTTAATTTAAGCTTGTTTTCCCTGGTGTCTGACAAAATAAACCGTTTTTTTCAACGCCAAAATATTAAAATTTTTCCTGTAGCCTAATTTAGGTCCGGGTTTTAATTTAAAGCCTGTTTGTGCTTTTACATTTAGTAAAACACACAGTTTTTTTTAAACAAACACATAAAAGAAAATTTTTCCGGGCCTTTTGTGGAGCGCAATTTATATCCAAAGGGGGGTTACCCAAGCTTGAAACGGGGTTTCTTTTGGAGTAAAAAAAGGGTTTGTATATTTATCATATACAATAATCTTTCCCATAAAACATGTCTGTACTTTTTTAAAAACAAACAAAAATGTCGGGACGAGAGGGGGGCAGGCTTTTTGCACCTGGAGTGGCGGTGGCACAAACTTTTCCTGAACAGGCCCAGGTCCAGAAACAGAAAGGGGACGTCCCCGCAGTGTCACCCCGGTAAAGGCCACAATTTGGCCCCCGGTCATCTACGGCCGTTGGTTTTTCAGCAACCCAAATTTTTTTGGGAAGGGTTGACAAAGGTCCCCCCTTTTCCCCCAATACATCTGACAACCCCCAGCCAAGAGTCGGTGGGAACCTTCAGACCAACCCTTAGTTGGCGGGCCCGAGAGGGGGTCGGGCGCCCCCCAACTGTCCCCCACCCCGCCTCTTTTCCCACCCGGGTTTTCCCTCAGCCAGAAAACTATTTTTTTGGGTTTCGGGGGCTCAGCGCCACTATATAGCGAGGGTGAACAATTTTGGGGGGGCAGTCAGCAGCTACTTGGCACGAAAGGGAAAAGGGGCCCCAAAACCCAAGCGGGGGACGGGGGAAAAAAACCCGCTTCGCAGGTCCAAGAAAGACGGCACAGGGGGTCAGCGAGCAGCGGGGCCCGTATTTACTCAGGCCCGGGGCGTTGGGGGAAAAAACCATACTCCCCGGGGGGGGCAGTTTTTTTGCTAAGACACCGGGAGCCAAAAATTTGGGAAAAGTTGAATTTTGTAGGCATAAAGTGAAGCGTGGCCAGGGAAACTAAAGTTGGGACCACGGCCCCCGCCGCCCCCCCCATGCGCGTCACCATCCGGTGGCCTGGGGAAAAAGTGGCTCAATGTAGGGGGCCACCGCCGCCCCCGCAACAGCAGTACAGCAGGGGCCCGTGGGAAGCATGCCATTGCCCGCCAGTAAGGGGCCCCCCCCCCCTCTGCAGAAGGGGGCTGTTTTTTTCTTTGAAAATCATTTTCCCGTTTCCGATGCCCTGCTCCCCGCACCAAGGTGCCCCGCAGTCGGTTTTGCCCAGGCGATTGCAAAGAGACAAAATATCGTCCAAAAAACCCCCTAAGGTTTCAGCAACTGAAACCCGGGGCCCCGCCAAGTTTTGGGTTTTCGTCCCCCCTTTCCAAATGGGACCCCTGCCCATTCAGAGAACTAAAGGGTTGGGGCCCCACCGAATGGAGAAATTTCCCAAACCGTAAAATTTTTTTTCCAAAAAAGGGAGACCAGCAAATTCAAAATATGTAGAACCCGAAGTTTTTCCAAATCCCCTTAGCTTATGGGTTTTTTTCCAAGGTGCACGGCGCGCGGGGGCGTCTGGACTGAAACTACGGGGGCAGGGGCCCCTAAAATGTCCCTTTTTCGGCCCTGGGGGGAAATGTGCCCCCCCCGCCCGGGAACACCAACCAACCCTTTGGGCAGGGAAAACCCCCATTTTTCCTCCCGTTGTAAAATGCTGCACCCGGGGCCAATGTCCCCCCTCCTCCTCCCCCCACCATCCCCCCCCCAATCAAACCTCCACAAGTATTGCTCCCCCTTTCCAAAAAGTTAGGGACAGCGGGTCACGCAGGGCTACCCTGGCTTGCCCCGGCGAAAAGAAGTCACACAGGGGGAACTCTCCCCGTCATGCAGCAAGAAATCGATGTGTGGCCCTTTTTCCGCGCCAACGCAAATCGGAACCCTGGGGACGACAATGGGAGGGAACCCGGGGTCGGGGCGGGACCGAGGGGGGATGGTCCCTGCCCCCTGCATGGGGCATGTTTCAATCTGGTTGTGAAAAAGGGTTTTCCCGAAGTCCTTTCCCCCGCTTTAGAACATTCTAACATGGGCCAAAAAACTGGGGCATCGCCCTTAAAACCATTCGGGACAACCAGGAACAAACCCCCCCGGGGTTTGCAGCGGCAGAAGGCCTCCCCCAAAAACACTCTGATATGCATGTTTCCAAACCCCCGGGAAATTTCCCCCTGCCCAAGTTTGCCAAATGTATTTAAAGAGAAAGGCCATTAATGATTTTTTGATGAAACCCGGCAGACAGAAGTACTTCCCCCTTTTAAAATTTGATGTCCGCCAGTGGGAGCCCATGCTGACACCTGCCGTTTTTTTGAGGCCATTCGGGGGAGGCGCGTTTTTTGCCCGTCGCCAGGACAAAAGGGAGAATAAGTCATTCCACTGCTTCAAAGCCTGGAACAGATCTGAAAAAACTGCTGGGGGAGGGGGCTGGGGACGTGGGGATACATCTTGGGCCACAAAAGTCCCGGGGGGGACTGAAATGGAGGAGGAGGAGGGGAGGACCCTTTGGGCAGAAGCTTTTTTCCCGGGAAAGAGTGGATTTTCTAAACCCCGGTGACAAAAAGGAGACAGGGCCCGCGGAGGGGGTTTTATGGAGATGAGGAAGGGCGAGGGAATGACCCCCCCAAACCCGCGGCAGTATACAGTGGGAAAAAGGAGCAGGGAGCCCCTTGGAGCACCCCGTGCAGATGGCCCCGCGCATGCTTATTTGCCTGGCTAGTGACAGCCAATAGGGCAAACATCCGACAGAGGGATGACTTCTGGGTCTCCACCCCCATTGGACCCCCCGCTAACCCCGGCCAAAAAGGAGCCCTTTTTCCCCGCTATTGGAGGGGGGACAAAATTTAAATACTTAAAGGGGAAAAAATCCTAAACAGTTTGGGCGCTGCCTTTTTCCCGGGTTTGTCCCCTCCTCTACAGGTCTTCCGGGGGGGTTTTCCCCACGCTCAAGCAAATGCCGCGGGGCTGGGGGGGAAATTGGGGGGGTTAGGAGTACCACTCCCCTCATAAATAAAACCCAAAACTGGAGTAACTGAAGGCGCTTCCCCTTTACCCCGGGCCCATGAGGGGGCAGCGCCACACGCAGGGCCTGTCGTTCCCTGAACCCAGGTTGTGGCCTATTGGACACACTCTGCCCCTCAGTTTTGAAAATCCCTGGGCTACGGGCAGCCAAAATGGAGGGGTGGCCGCAAATTTTCCGAAAGGGGTTTTCCCGTGGAGAAACTGTCCTGCCTCCATTTGTGTGGCATCAAGCGGGTGTTCATGCGGGGGAGGCCCCTCGTTTCCCCCAAGGAGAACCCCCCCTCGTCCACGGGAAATGTGGAACGACTGACCTTTTTCAAGATGAATTCAGGGGTGGAAACGGGGCCCGGTTTTTCCCCCACACCAAGGCCTTAGGCGTCAGGCTGGGTTCAAACTTTCCTGCCTCAGCCACATTCCCGAAAGCCCCACTCGCCTGAAAAGCCCCCTTTTCTGCCCTTCCTCCATCTCCTACCACCAACTTTTCCAGGGGCTGGTATTGCCCCCCCCCTCAACACTCCCGTCATTTTGGGCCCTCTATGACCTCATGCTGCGCTGCGTTGGGGTTGGGCCGGGACATCCACACTGGTCCTTGGCCAAATCTCTGACCTTAAACGGGTTTCCCTGCCGGGCCTCACCTCAAATCTCTGTCCCTTTTGCCACTCAGAATTTGTCCCTTGGTTTTCCACTGCTGCCTCATGCGCTTCTGTGGCTGCTGCCATTTCCCCCCCCTGTGGGCATTGTGCCACGGGCCGAAACCCCATGCTGGGTGCCCCCGTGAAACCCCCCGCTCTCATCATTGGGCCCCCCCCTGGCTTCCCCCCCGTTTTCCACCCCCAAAATTTTTTGTGCCCCCTCTCGGGCCTCATGCGCTGCTGTGACTCCTGCCGGGCCCTCCACACTGGTCTTTTTTGCCACCTGTGGGCCCAATACCGTTTTAAACCAAACCCAGGGTTTTCAAATTTTGGGCCCGGGCCCGACCCGTACTGCCCCGTTTGACCTCTACAAATGTGTGATTGTGCCATTCGTGGCCTAATACTGTTTTTTTCCCCCTCCAAAAGGCATTGGGCCCCTTTCCCGACCTCATGCGCGCTGTGGCCCCTGCCGGTCCCCACAAATGTGTCCCTTGTGCCTCGCCCCGACCTCTTTCTGCTGCCGCCGTGACCTCCGCCTCATCATTGGGCCACTCTGTGGGCCCAGTCCCCGTTTTTCCCACCTCCGAAGGGCTTTTTGGGCCCCGACTAACCCTGGGTTCTGCCGCCGGGGCCTTCCCCCTCTCGTCATTGTGCCATTTTTGGCTTCCCCTTTTTGCCCCCCCTCCAAATTTTATTGTGCCACTTTCCCGACCCCATACTGCTGCTGTTGGGGGGGGGGGGGGGGGGGGGGGGGGGGGGGACCTCCACTCTCTTCCCTTGTGCCCCTCTGTGGCCTATCCCTTTTTGCCACCTCCCGAATGTCCTTGGGCCACGGGCCAACCGCATGCTGCGGGCCCCCAGTTTCCCCCGCTCTCATCATTGGGGCCCTTCTGTGGCCTCCTTCTGTTTTTGCCACCTCCAAATTTCTTGTGGGCCCCTGCCTTACCCAAAACTGCTGCTGGGTGTGGGCCCCCTTCACGGGGTGTTGGCCACTTTTGTGGGTAATCTGTTTTGCCACCCTCCAAATTCATTGTGTCCTGTCCCCACCTCTTGCTGCGGGGTGTGGGTGCTTCCGTTCCTCCACACCCTTTCCCCTTTTGCCACTTTTTGAAACCCCATTCTGCGGGGGTTTTGGGCCCGCTGCCCAAAGTCCCCCCAACTGGTCATTGTGTCCTGCCCGACCTCATGCGGGTGCGCCTGACCCTTTCCCCTCTCATCATTGGGGCCATTCTTTTGGCTTCCCCCCCTTTTGCCACCCCCAAATTTTCATTGTGCCCTGCCCCGACCCCATCCCCGCGCCGCCGTGACCTTTCCCCCTCCGGCATTGTGCATTCTGTGGCTTTCCCCCTGTTTTGCCACCTCCTGAATGCCTTGGCCACTGCCTGACCTCATTCTGCGGGGGCTTTCCGCCGTCACCCCCCACACTCTGTCACTAATGGGCCACCCACTCTCAGCTTGTTTTTTTTCCCGCATTCGCTGCATGGGCTTTTCAGGGTTTCATTCCCCTTGAGTTTTTTTTGGGCAGTTTTTCCCCCTTAATCCCAGGGAATTTTTTAGTGAACTTTCCCAAGGCGGGAAGCATCTCCGCGTGTCAAAAATAAAACACAAAAATTTTTATAAGACCAAACCAACTCCCCCTGCATTTTTTAAACATGGCAAAAATGTTCTCACACCCTGCAAACCTGGGCGCCTTTAGATAAACTGCCTTTTTAACCGATTTTCCCGCGTAATTTGGGGCTGAATTTTTTTTTGTCGGAAAAATTTGGGGGAAGGGACCCAATCGAATTTTTTTAGGAAAATTCCCCCCATCTCTAATTCTGATGGTCCCGTAAAAGGGGATTTTTGCTGTTTTGGGGGGGAGGTCACTGGAAAACACACCAAAAAGTAAAAGGGTTTTTTTTGAAGAAAACTTATTTTTCCCTTTCGGGTTTCAAATTTTTACAAAGCCCAAAAAGGCCAAACTTTTTTTCGTTTCGGGGGTCCACCCCCCTTGATCCCTTTTTCCCAAAAAAAAACAAATTTTCCCCTTTTTGCCCCTTGAACGAAGAATTTAAAAAATTTGAGACAGGGGGGCCCTTTAACCCCAACTGGGACCTTTTTTGCCTCCCCTTCCCCTTCTAATGTCATGGTGGAACAACCTCAGCAACGTGAGAGCAGTAGAATGGAAAGTAGCAGCAGCAGCAATGGAAAAAATGTTTTTTAAAATAGTCAATTTTTATTGCGAATTTTTATGCTGAGGGCCCATAAGGGCATCTGTGTGGATTTTGGGGTCATGTTGCGGGAAAGGACAGGGATAGTCAATGTCAAGTTCACTAAAATAGTGGTTCAAATACTTCTTTCTTCCGGCACTTTTTATTCTGAGGGTCCGTAAGGGCATCTGTGTGCGTTTTGGGGTCAGGCTGCGGGAAAGGACACGGATAGTCACTGTCTAGTTCACTGTAATAGTGGTTCAAATACTTGTTTCTTCCGGCACTTTTTATTCTGAGGGTCCATAAGGGAATCTGTGTGGGTTTTGGGGTCATGCTACGGGAAAAGACAGGGATAGTCAATGTCCAGTTCACTAAAATAGTGGTTCAAATACTTCTTTCTTCTGGCACTTTTTATTCTGAGGGTCCATAAGGGCATCTGTGTGGGTTTTGGGGTCAGGCTGCGGGAAAGGACAGGGGTAGTCAATGTACAGTTTACTAAAATAGTGGTTCAAATACTTTTTTCTTCCTGCACTATTTATTCTGAGGGTCCATAAGGGCATCAGTGTGGGTTTTGGGGTCATGCTGCAGGAAAGGACAGGTATAGTCAATGTCCAGTTCACTAAAATAGTGTTTCAAATAGTTCTTTCTTCTGGCACTTTTTATTCTGAGGGTCCATAAGGGCATCTGTGTGAGTTTTGGGGTCAGGCTGCGGGAAATGACAGGGATAGTTAATGTCCAGTTCACAAAATTATTGGTTCAAATACTACTTTCTTCTGGCACTTTTTATTCTGAGGGTCCATAAGGGCATCTGTGTGGGTTTTGGGGTCAGGCTGTGGGAAAGGACAGGGATAGTCAATGTCCAGTTCACTAAAATAGTGGTTCAAATACTTCTTTCTTCCGGCACTTTTTATTCTGAGGGTCCATAAGGGCATCTGTGTGGGTTTTGGGGTCATGCTGCGGGAAAGGACAGGGATTGTCAATGTCCAGTTCACTTAAATAGTGGTTCAAATACTTCTTTCTTCTGGCACTTTTTATTCTGAGGGTCCATAAGGGCATCTGTGTGGGTTTTAGGGTCAGGCTGCGTGAAAGGACAGGGATAGTCAATGTCCAGTTTACTAAAATAGTGGTTCAAATACTTTTTTCTTCCTGCACTATTTATTCTGAGGGTCCATAAGGGCATCAGTGTGGGTTTTGGGGTCATGCTGCAGGAAAGGACAGGTATAGTCAATGTCCAGTTCACTAAAATAGTGGTTCAAATACTTCTTTCTTCTGGCACTTTTTATTCTGAGGGTCCATAAGGGCATCTGTGTGGATTTTGGGGTCAGGCTGCGTGAAAGGACAGGGATAGTCAATGTCCAGTTCACTAAAATAGTGGTTCAAATACGTCTTTCTTCTGGCACTTTTTATTCTGAGGGTCCATAAGGGCATCTGTGTGGATTTAGGGGTCATTCTGCGGGAAAGGACAGGGATAGTTAATGTCCAGATCACTAAAATAGTGGTTCAAATACTTCTTTCTTCTGGCACTTTTTATTCTTAGGGTCCATAAGGGCATCTGTGCTGCTTTTGGGGTCATGCCGCTATCAAAGAAACCAATAGTAAAGGTCTTATTGAAAAAAAGCTTTTTTCCCACGCTTCAAGGCCATCAAAATGAACAGCGGATACTGGGTGGACACCCTCCTTGATCCACGTTCCAAATCAAAAGTCAGCAATTTCCTTCAACCCACTTCATTTGACAGTAGAATGCAGAAATTTGAGAAAGGCCTCGTTGACCAACTGGAGACATGTGTTTCATCTTCACGGCTTGACGTTCTAATGTCACGGTGGAACAACTTCAGCAACGTTCCAGCAGTAGAATGGCAAGTAGCCGTAGTAGCAGCAGCAGCATTGGAAACATTTTTTTTAAATAGTAAATTTCTTATTGCGAATTTTTATTCTGAGGGTCCAAAATGGCATTTTTGATGGTTTTGGAGTCAGGCTACTTTAAAATGGATGACAGGGGTGCCAATAGGGCAGTATTCCTGTCAGGGGCCCTTATCAAAAAGGGGCCCGGTGATATGTTAAAATAGGATGTAGTAATGGGTGAGCACCCCATTTGATTTAGCTGCATGTGGCCATGAAACGGTTGATAGATGACTGACGGCAGCCCTGGCTCTCACCGCACCCACTCTAACTAGGGCCCTGCCAGCTGAATCTCCGCGTTCCTCGTTGGGATGTTCTTCCTGCCACCACATATATGACAAGTTTTTGGTCCCTGGTGTAAAAAGTGATAGGGGTCACCTGCCAGTTACCATGTGCCATTTCCAATACTGGTGTCTTGTTTTGTGTCAAAGGGGTCCCGTAGTAGTTGCTACCGCTGTTACTGCTGTGACTACGCCGTTCTCATTTTTTCGGCTAGCCATTGAACGGAATGGATTATTTTAGCCTGTGAATTTTTTAGCCTGTGAATATTGCCTAATTGTCTTGACTAAGATGTACCACGTATCCAGTTTACTGTAATGGATGTTAATTCCAGCTTCACCTAGCCTGTTTGGGTGTTAAAATGAACCTGGTGTTCCTCTCCCATACACTTTAATGGGAATCCGAGATTAATCACAATCGAGTATTGAAAACAGGCGAGATGATTCCACAAAATCTGGAATCGACTCAAAGCAGATTATTGGCCGAATCGCTCATCACTACTTGGGACCCCAATGCTTGAGGGGCACACAGGCACTTGACTAGTGTGCCCAATGGAAATAGTGTGTCCACCAGGTGTTGACATCAGGGCCCCAAGACAGCATACCAGCAGGCATGGACACCAGGTCACAGAAATTTAGATCAGCTAGGCAACAACAGAATTCAGGTGCAGACTGTCACGGTGCACGTTTCCGCAGTGGAGCAGCAAGGCACGGCAGGAGTTAATTCCTCTGGCCATGCAACACACGCAGGGAGAGGCTGGACTTATTTACCTAGGAGTAAAAGCTTAGCTCCTAATCAGGTCAGAGGGTGTACTGCACTGGTCAGTAGGAGGGCCCGGAGGCCGCACCAATCATCTGCTGGGGGGGCTCTGGGTTCCTCATTTAAACTCGCTCATTTCTGTCAGACTTTGCCTGAAAAAAGGTTATCCCTTGTGCTTCCCCTGTGATCCTGCTTGCTTGTTGATTCCTGTGTTTCTGACTTCGGCTTGCTCTTCGACTACGTTTTTCATCCTCCGTTTTTGTACTGCATGACCTCCTGTGCGTTTGACCATTGGCTTGTTTACCGTTATTCTCCTGTTTTCCGTTTTTTGGCGTACCTATACCGTTATCGACCCGGACTGTTTGACTCTGCATTCCCCTGACGGCCCTGCACGTAGTAGTATAGGGACTGTTTCGTCCCAGTTTGGTCTGCAATATAGGTCAGCACTAGTGTTGAGCGATATGCCGTTGGCTTTCGAGACTCGATCGATAGCTCGATAGTCGGACGCTATCGATAAGGTTTTTCGATAGTGAGCATCGATTATGCGCGGATGACCTATTAATAGTCTATGGGAGAGAACCAACACCTTCATTATTACACCCAAACAGGCCTGGAGAAGCTGAAATTAAATCCACAACAGTTCAAATGGATACGAGTTCATCTTGGCAACAAACTTGGTTAATGAAAAGTCACAGAAAAAAAGTCACAGACCATTTACTATCCCTGTCTTTTACCACGCCTGCCCTTAAACCTTGCATCACCACAATAAAAAGTGCCAGAAGGCAGTATGATTTGAACCATCATGTTACTTGAAACTAGGACATTGAATATCCCCTGTCCTGAACGCAGCACTGAGCCCAAAACCTGCCGACCCCACATTTAAAAAGTGCCGGAAAAAGGAGTCTTTCAAACCACCATTTTCGTTTCACCGGACACTTGACTATACCTGTCCTGGGCCAACAGATGAGCCCCAAACCTGCATGACACACATTTTAAAAAGTGCGGAAACAGGCGTCTTTAACCAACCTTTTAGTTTCACGGACATTGACAATACTGTCCTGGCCACAGAATGAGCCAAAAAACTGCATGACCCACACATTTAAAAAAGTGGCCGGAAAAAGGAGTCTTCTTTCAACACATTTTTTTTTTCTAGTTGAACTGGTAGACATTGACTATACTGTTCTGGGCCACCGCAGGAGCCCCAGAACCTGCATAACCCCACCATTTAAAAAGTGCGGAAAAAAAGGAGTCTTTCAACCACCTTTTTAGTTGAAACTGGGACATTGCTATACCTGTCCTGGGCCACAGCATGAGCACCAAATCTCATGACCCCCTACATTTAAAAAGTGCCGGAAAAGGATGTCTTTACCACCAGTTTAGTTGAAAACTGGACATTGACTATAACCTGTCTTGGCCACAGCATGAGGCCAAATCTGCATGACCCCCACATTTAAAAGTGCCGCAAAAAGGAGTCTTTCAACCACCATTTTAGTTTACTGGACATTGACTATTACCTGTCCTGGGCACAGGCATGCGGCCCAAACTGCCATGACCCACCCATTTAAAAAGTGCCGGAAAAAGGAGTTTTTCAACACCTTATAGTTGACTGGACATTGACTATAACCTGTTCTGGGCCACATGCGATGAGTCCCAAACCTTGGCTTAACCCCCACATTTTAAAAGTGCCGGCCAAAGGAGTCTTTCAACCACCTATTTTAGTTGAACTGGACATTTGACTATACTTGTCTGGGCCACAGCATGTGCCCCCAAATCTGAATGACCCCACATTTAAAAAGTGCCGGAAAAAGGAGTCTTTCAACCACCATTTTAGTTTCACTGGAACATTGACTATTACCTGTCCTGGGCCCCACAGCTGACCCAGGGCGGAGTTTCAGTGGGTGCGGTGAAAAACCAGGCTGGCGTCCGTCATCTATTAACACGCAGGTTAAAATGCCCTGATCGACCGCAGCAATGAAACTGTCGTGCTGAAGCAGAGTCGCGGAAGCGGAAGGTCGAGAACTCCCGCTTTCCCTCTTGTACACAGTCAATACCAGGGTTAGCGCTTGCCCTCCGTATGAGTGTGGACCAATGAGCTTCACTTGGAAATATGGTGGTTAACGCTCCTGGTTACACCCAGGTGCCCTTTTCTTGGCATTCTTTTTCTTCATTTTAATCAAGTGCTGTGGAAATGGTCTCTCGTACTTTGTTCTCTGTCCGTGCTCCATACTACATGGTCCTCTGAATAACCTACTTACTGGTCTCTCAAGTTTTCATGTACCCTCCCCTTGTACAATTCAGAGAATTTTTTTACCTGCTATTTTGTACATGCAAGTTTTTAGTACTTTAATTCTAGAAACACATTATTAGGAATCCCACCATGTCTTTGCTTTCTTTTTTTTCATTGTATTATATGGTTGTCTCAATCAGGGTTGATAGCTATGTTAAAGAATCATGCAAAAACAAGTCATTTTGCATTTGTATCCATTAACTGTGTCCTACCTATTCCCTGTTTCTGACGCACATCACCCTTGAGCCACTCTTGACAATTGTGAAGAAAAAAATGTCTGTTAGAAATAACATTTTTTAGAATAGGACCTGTAGTATAGCTGCATGTCACAGCAAAATGCCCCCAAAAATTCAAGCATGACCCTTGAGCCACATTGGTCCATTGGGAAGAACAAATGTCTGTTAGAAACAACATTTTTTTTTATAGGACCTGTAGTTTTGCTGCATTCAAGCAAAATGCCCAAAAAATTAAAAAATGACTTTAGCCACTTTAAAATTGTAAAGAAAATGCCTTAAAAACAACATTTTTTAAATAGGACCAGGGTTATTGCTGATTTCAAGCACATGACCCCAAAAAATTTTTAAAAATGACTTCTCAGCCACTTTAAAATTGTGAGGGAGAAATGCCACTTAGAAGCCAATTTCTGTTCCAAAGGACCTATTATTGCTGTATCTCACAGCTACATGACCCCAAAAAATTATAAATATGACTTTTTCAGCCACTATTAAAAATTGTGAGGGAGAAATGCACTTAGAAGCCACATTTCTGTTCCAAAGGACCATATTTTTGCTGTATCTCACAGCAACATGACCCAAAAAATTAAATTGGACCGAAAACTTCTTAAGATAAAGTGAGTAAATGGAATACGGTGTTGTCATGAACCTTGCTGTCTTTTACAGTCTCCCACAGCAAAACAGCAAAATGAACTGTTTGGGAAAAGAGAATAAAAATTGCAGTAAGAAATGACCATTTTAAAAAAAAAGTTTTCAAGAGGACCATTTCTGTTTGACAAAGGAATGTGAAGTAGACTGGCAACTAATCGGTGACTCGGCATTGGGGCCACAACATCATCAGAGATCCATGCCTGATTCATCTTGATGAAAGTCAAACGATCCACATTATCTGTGGAAAGGCCCATGGTTTGTCTGTAATGACTATCCAGCTGTGCTGAAGGTCCGCTCAGATATTGACGCTGGCTGCTGGGCAGGACAACACCTCTATGGCGTGACGAGCCAGCTGGGCCATTCGTCCATTTTGGATTTCCCCGAAGTCTATTGGGTCCGGAACACATGCAAAAAAAATCGGTGTTGAGACGCAGATAGTCGATCTCCATGATCTTTTGCTGATCTCTGTGTGTTGGATGTGTGCCCTGCATTGCATGCGTTGGTGAGGTGGTAAACAAAGATTGCCAGAGGTCACCCATTAGTTCTGCACATTGCCTGCTGCTGGCCACTACGCACTACTTGGCACCTCTACTGCTGTCACGTCGATGATGTTGTTTCCACCCGTGACATTTGGGGGACACGTTGAGCGCAGACGCAATACATGATGTCTCCAGTTGTTCACTAGCAAGGTCTCCATTTCTGCATTTTACTCTCTATTTGGGTGGGTGGAAGAAAGTTGCTGATTTGTGTTTTGTACCGGGATCCAGGGAGGGTGGCCACCAGTACAGTTGTCATTTTGCTATGGCCTTAATGCGAGGATCATGTGGGGGGAAATGGAGCTTCCAAGCACTCATGTGAGAGATGGAGCCTGGATTTTCAAAGCCTTCTGGGTCGCGGGGCACTAGGCAAACTGATCTTCCTAATCTTCTCCTCGCCTCAAATTCGAGCCAACCTCTTTCCAATGCAGGGAAGTCCGGGTAACATCGGTGTTCTAGGAATACCTCCTCTCCCTTGCATCTTCTCCAGCTGCCTCCGGCACAGCTTCAACCTACAGCGGACTGGCCCTGAGTATGATGCACCCCTTGAAGCTGATGCGCCACCTTGCACTAGCTCTGGACTCCGAAACCACTCGCCTAAGAAGACGTGATGAAAATTGGAACCTGTCGGGCTTGTGGATTTGACGGAGAGAAAGGCTTCCGTGTCGCATCTGTGTCCGTCTCCTCCTCCGTCGATGCCCGGGGACCTGTTGTTTCAGAGTGTCCAACGATCGTTCCAGAACTAAGATTCACCACAATGTCATTGCTGACAAGGGGCATTGTCCGCCACTGTCCATTTTGGTGGCATCTTCAAAAATGGCAAGGATGGTGCAGAGCCTCTTTCACCTGCCTCCAATCTCAGTGGTTCAACACCCGAGGTCCGCCACCGCTGTTTGTCAGGCCATGTTGTCACTTTCGTACTTCGTAATGGGCCTTGCGCTGCTGCCACAAATCAGGAGGAGCATGTGGAGGGTGGAAATTCCTGCGTGTTGCCACTTCAACTATGAGCTGGTTGACGGGGAGGCCGAGCTGACCGCTGACAACGCAGCCAGGCGGGACGAAAGCAGGGGTGGCGAACGGCGGAAGAGCGAACTCAGACCTCGAGCATTCTTAAGCAGGGAGTCCAGACCCGGGTAGCTCTTTAGAAATTTCTGGACGACAAGGTTCATGAATGTGCCAGGCAAGGGATGAGCTCCGCCTAACCGATCTTTAAGGGTCGGCAGCAGATTTCGACCCCGTTATCGCACACCACTTGCCTGGCACAAGGTTCTTGTCACCAGCCAGCGCTCGGTTCTCGTTGCCTTAGAAGCCGTCCTACTGCTCCTGACCTGTGGTGTGGCGGTTCCAGGCAGATTAATTTCAACACGGCCTCAGGTGTCTCTGGGCTCGTGATGCCACCAGAGACTTGGGGAAAAGAGCCCTGCACCATCCCTTGCGGTTTGAAGAGCGTGTGCGAAGCCTGAGTGCCCACCGTCACCCCCAGAGACATTCAACCAGTCCCCTGTGAGCTGTCCAGGAGATATAGCGGGCCTTGGGGCTCGTGCTTACTAGTCCATGTGTCGGTAGGTGAGATGGACTTTCCGGACACAGATGCAGGACAACGCGCTTGAAATTTTAAGATGACACGTGGCTGGCAGGGTAGGGACGGCTTTTTTGCAAAGAAATGCCTGCTCGCTATGGGTATTGGGAGGCAGGCGAGGCCATGACGTGGCGGAGGAAACCCATCTGTGTCCACCAGACGGAAAGGCAACATTTCCTAAGGCCAAAAGCCTCGGCAATGCCGACATTCAGGGCTTTTGGATTTGGGATGGTTTGGGTGTTCATGTGTTTCTTCTGCCTCCCAAACCTGGAAGGGACAGATGGCTGGCTGCACTAGACTGGCCGCCCTGTACGCGTGCAGGTCGTCAAACTGGCGGAAGGAGAAGGCGGTAGGATGGGTCTCTGTGGGTTTGGTGTGGTGGTACTCGGGAGACGGGTGGTGGCTGAAGCGGAGGCTGATCCCTGAACATGACTCTGAGAGACGATGGGGCAGCTGGAACGCTTGGTGGTGGCGGAGGAGGAGGAGGCGGAGACAAAAGGGGTATGGTTTAGGGGGAATTTGACAGTGGTTGGAGGCACGGCGTCGGTCTGGCCTTTTTGGCAAGTGTTCCCTCATTTCAACTCATGCATTCGTGCATGTGGAATAGACATGTTGGTGGTGGTTAAACCATTAAGGATCTTGCCTCTACTTATGCGTTTACGGCAAAGGCGGCATATGACATGCTGGGTGGAAATCAGAGGGCTTGGTCAAAGGAAGGCCCAGGCTTGAGAGGTCCTGGTCCTTTTTTGACGGCGTAAGCGAGGAGCGGGGTTTGCCGCTGACTGTGGCTGCGGAATATTATAGCGGGACTTCTGCGAGCCGCCCTCTCCATTTTTGTATGGCGGGACCCGTATTGACATACCCCATGTCTTCTCTCGTCCACTGATGAATGCGCTCGCAAGGCAAATTTGCGGAAAAGACAGGATGGATCCGCAATGTCGCCATCATCACCATCATCATCAACACAGGGTGACTTGGCTCGTCCTGACTTTCTGCATCTCTGAAGCTGCGGGCTACAAGCAAGGGGCACTGCCAAGGCGTTGCCGGAACCGCCCGGGATTTTTGCCGATGTTGGACCGGCTTCCTTCACCTCCTTGATGGCATCAGTAACTGGGCATCAGAGCAGACTAAATCATCCTCTTGATCTTATTATACACTGCCTTCTGACCCACCGCATTTTGTCATCAAAGAGGTTCTTCAGACAATGGATTATCACAGTGGTGGGTACACGATGTTGACATTTGGGTGCTATGTTGGACAGATGTGATGATGCCTGTGATGACACATTTGTGGCTGTGACTGCAATAGAGGGACGAGGAGGTAAGACTGCTAGATGCAGGTTGCATTAACCAATAAGGGACAGATTGGCGACGATGTTCGTTACTTAGATTCACAGGGCCCTGACACCAGCGATGAACAGGCCGGCGGTCCTGCAACTTGACGATCGCTGGCATGCGTGTTGTCGGCCAGCACTGGAAGGAGCACATTCTATCGTAACCTCTACCTCCTTGTTGCTTACCCCCCATCTATGCTCGCTTAAACTGCATCTCGCTCCATGTTCAGAAATATAAATAAAAATGTGAGAAGGTATGAATAGTCTTTGGAAAGTCTCTTATTAAAAGACGGGCAAATCACAGCTTTATTCTCAAATCCCTCTGATCAAAACAATATGGCTGATTCAAATTTACTGCAAGGTGTATAACTACAAATCTGGACTGGGCAAAAGTCCAAAAAACACGGATCTGTTTATGTTTTGGTATGATAAACGGTATTTTTTTGCACCTTTCAATTACACTGTGGTGGAATATAGATTGCTGTTGTAGATTTACGTAGATGCTGCGTCAATGAACGGTGCTGGTGCGCCACAAAAGTCAAAAAACAAGTAACTGTTATGTTTTGATATAATAAACCGGTATTTTTTGCACCTTTCCAATTCACCTGTGGTGAATATAGTATTGCTGTATTTTAAGATTTATGTAGATGCTGCGTCAATGAACAGTGCTGGGTGTGCAAAAGTCAAAAAACACGTAACTGTTATGTTTTGATATAATAAAAGGTATTTTTTGGACCTTTCAATTCAACTGTGTGTGAATATGTATTGCTGTTAAGATTTACGTAGAAGCTGGTCAATGAACTGTGCTTGGGGTGCGCAAAGTCAAAAAACACGTTAACTGTTTATGTTTTGATATAATAAACTGTATTTTTTTGCCCTTTCAATTCACCTGTGGTGAATATAGAAATTAGCTTGTCTTTAAGATTTACGTAGATGCTGCTCGTCAATGAACAGTGCTGGGTGTGCAAAAGTCAAAAAAAACACGTAACTGTTATGTTTTCATATAATAATCGGTATTTTTTCACCTTTCAATTCACTGTGGTGAATATAGAATTGCTGTTTTAAGATTTACGTAGATGCTGCGTCAATGAACAGTGCTGGGTGGGGCAAAAAGTCCAAAAAATACGTAATGTTTGTTTTGATATAATAACCGGTATTTTTTGGCACTTTCCATTCCCTGTGGGGATTATAGAATTGCTGTTTTAAGATTTACGTAGATGCTGTTAGTCATATGGATCAGTGCGGGTGAGCAAAAGTCAAAAAAACACGTAACTGTTATGTTTTGATATAATTAACTGTATTTTTTGCACCTTTCAATTACCTGTGAGGGAATATAGACATTGCTGTTTTAAGATTTACGTAGGTGATGCGTCAATGAACAGTGCTGGGTGCGCAAAAGGTCAATAAACACGTAAAACTGTTATGTTTTGATATAATAAACGGTATTTTTTGCACCTTTCAATTCACACTGTGAGTGATTATAGAATTGCTGTTTTAAGATTTAGTAGATGCCTGCGTCTATAAACAGTGCTGGGGTGTGCAAAAGTTCAAAAAAACCGTAACTGTTTGTTTTGATATACTAAACGGTATTTTTTGCACCTTTCAATTCACCTGTGGGGAATATTAGAATTTGCTGTTTTAAGATTACGTAGATGGCTGCGTCAATGAACAAGTGCTGGGTGCGCAAAAGTCAAAAAAAAAGTAACTGTTATGTTTTGATATAATAAACGGGTATTTTTTGGCACCTTTCAATCACCTGTGGTGAATAAGAATTTACTGTTTTAGATTTACGTAGATGCTGCGTCAATGAACAGTGCTGTTGCGCAAAAGTCAAAAAAAAACGTAATCGTGATGTTTTTCGTACGTGATACACGGTATTTTTGGCAACAAACAAACCTGTGCTGACTAAAGATTGTGGATTGTAATTTAAAGTGGCGAGGTGGATATATCAACAGTCACAGGTGTAATGGTAAAATTGAACACTTTCTGAAATGTATACTGATAATAAAAGTGGAGTTTTGCAGCTAACAAGAGGGACCTGCAGTTTACTGAAATGATGTTTATCCAAATATAAGTTAGGGCTGCAATATCCAGGAAAAAATTTTCAATAGCAAAATGTTAATAGTAAAGATCTTCCACTACCATGTCTACACATAAGTCTTGGTGAACTTTATCAAGAGTTCTTTATAGAAAGAGCTTGTCTGTGTACGCCGCGGGCCCACCCCCCCGCATCCCACGCCGTGAATTTACAGTGGTAGATGCTGACTTTAAAATTATCTCAGCTAACTACATAAATCTTCAAATCTATATTTACTAAAATTGAAGGATCACAGCTATAGTAGAGGTTTCTTCTGTGCAGAAAAGACTATTTTCGCTGAGCTGTTTGGCCACAGGCAGAGCGCAGGTCCTATCCTATGAGACGCTTGAGAGACACTGAGGCTAAAACAGGAAACGCTTTCTATGGTTTAAAACGAGGTCATGTGATTTTTCCAGCTCCAATCGCAACCATTACACATCCAGTCATGACGTCGCACACACATCTGACCCTGCTCTATTCTGTATATCTCATTTTATGGCGCCAAAAATTAAGGAAGCGCCGAAATAGGCGCGATCTTAATAGATGATGCAAGATTTTTACCTTAATTATCCGCCTGATCTGAAAAATTTCGCTTATATCCATAAAAACCTTGCCGATTTCAATTGGCCGTAAAAATCAGCTCAAACACTAAGTCAGCACGCCAAGTCAAGTAGGCAGGGACACGTGGGCTGGGTGACAGTCAGGGCCATGCCATCACTGACGTGACATTTTATCAGGCGTACATTACTGCTCCCCCAGATACCATGAACCCCACTGACTGCACTGGTGGAGCATCGATTGCAGGGACTACTCAGTTGGTCCAAGATCTGGCGCTGCGGGGTCCAGCTGCAGCGAGAAAATCCCAGGGTACCACCAGGGTTGGAACCCTCCAGGCCACCGCCTTCCCCTTTTGTGGAACCGCCCATTCAGTTACCAAATAGGTTTTCGGGTGAAAGAAGGCTTTCTGCCTTAAGGGAGGGATGGTCGGTTGTACTTTCGACTCCTCCCACGTATCCTCTGGCGAATTGGTAATGTCCCTTCTCAAGGGTCCCCCAGGAGTGGGCCATTTCACTACCCCAGATCTCAACCGGAAATGTCTTCTTGTAGACAGATTTTTTGTCTCCTTCGGGAACTTCTCTTCAATGACCCTGATAAGGGAGGTGAGGCTGTGCCGAGAATCTGCTTACCACCTTTAGGCCAGGGTAAGAGGACTGTAGGGAGTATGCCTCGGTATTCGCCGACTGTTGGTTTCCGTCGGGGTGGAACGACCCAGCCCTAAGGTGCCAGTTTCGGGTGGGATCTG
The DNA here is from genome assembly GCA_025379985.1 of Phyllomedusa bahiana. Lineage (NCBI taxonomy): Eukaryota > Metazoa > Chordata > Amphibia > Anura > Hylidae > Phyllomedusa > Phyllomedusa bahiana. The sequence continues at coordinate 29,030 of JAODAL010029626.1, forward strand.
GCTGTACCATGTTTACGGGACTGTTGGTGCTTATCCTACCACGGGCATCTGGATGACGCCATCGCTCTGGCAGTTCGGCTAGGGACAGAAGGTTTAGGGAGAGACGTCGGGGAGTAGACCCTTTCTCAGCTTGCCTGCCTTACTCCTTTGCTCCGCTCTCCCACATCCAGAACCGGCCAAAGTGCAGCGATACCCACTGGGAGCCGATGCAGGTAGGGGCCTCTTTCTGCGGTGCTGTCGTGAACGCAGGCAAACCTAACGTCGCACCAGGGACTGTGATACTCTACTGTGGCGAGAGAAGGTCATCGCCATTCCGTGTGTCCCAAAAGGAGGCCTGGCCGGAAACACCCAGAGACTGTGACTCACCGGGAAGGTCAATTAGGCGAGCAGGTACTACTATTGGTGTCAAAGAAGTTGTTGCTACCAGTGAAAGTTTCATATTTTTCTATGTGTGAACTCTGGGAGTGCTTTTGTAGATTTGGATCAGCTTCCAATTTCGTGGGACGCTTCATTCGCTAAGTGTTGGGCCTTCCACTGGAGGCCTCTAAGCTGGATCCATGCAGGTGGTGGCATCGATTCTACCCGCTGGCTAAGGGACTATTCAGTATTGCACCCCAGGAACTCGAGGTGCTAATGGGTCTATACATAAGGAGAGGTGTATTACTGTTCATCATGGAGCTTAAACGCTGATGAGGTTTTAGGGTTTGCCCCTGGCTTCAGAGACACAATTACTGTGATTGATAGGGAGTCCAGAGAATTTAATTAGGTGGGAAAGCAGTGTTTTGACAAATGTCTCCCGATTATTCTTGGGTACAAAGTGCGGAAGTAGAACAGATTCCAGCCTTTTATCGGATTTTGCTGAAGTGTTTTCTACAGAACCAGTCTGAGAGTTTACCCCGATAGAACCTAATGACTGTGCATCGAACTGTTGTCTAGAGTAAGGTTTCCAAAGGCAGGATATATAAGTTTCAGCGGTCCAAAGAGAACCGATATAAAGCAATACATTGCTGAGAATCTACAGTAGGGTCAGTTCCGGCATTCGGTGTCTCGCATGGGCGGAGGCTTCTTCTTTGTAAGAAAAAAATCAAAGGATGGAAGTTCTCGCCCATGTATTGATTATCGTGAGCTCAATATAATTACGGTAAAGAAACACAATACCCCTTACCATTGATTTCCTGACTTGTTTAATCAAATCCAGGGGGCTAAGTGGTTTTCCAAGATAGACCTAAGAGGGGCTTATAACCTATTTGTATCAAAAAGGGGATGAGTGAAGACCGCATTTTTTAATTTTTTTTTTTTTCTTTTATTTTTTTTTTTTTTAACCCCGGAGGGCATTTTGAATATTTAGTTATGCCTTTTGGGTTGTGTAATGCCGCCCGCGGTCTTCAGAACTGGTACCAGTGTTTTCCCAGAACTCATACGGTGTTATATGGTCGTTATATCTGGATGACATTTTAATTTAGTCACAGGGGGACCTGAGTCGTCACATGTTAAAATGTACGGCAAGTTTGTGAAAATCTTGAAGGTTCATAGTTTGTTTGTTCAAGCTTGAGAAATGTGTTTTCGGGGTTAGGATGGTACCTTTCCTAGGATAAGTTTTGGACTCCTAATTTGTTTTCGTATGGATCCCTGGGAAAGGTTCAGGCCCAATTCTTCGATTGGGTTTTCTGTCCTTCCTCCCTGAAAGCCTTGCAAGGCGGTTCCTTGGCTATGCTAACTTTATCGAAAATGTATCAAAGTTTTTCTGTTCTACGTTTGGCACTGGAATCGATTATGACTAAAAAGGGGAAAAGGGAGTTAATATCTAGTAACTCGGCAACCAGAGCAGGACCATAGAGGCTTTCGAAAGGCTTAACAGTCGTTTCTGTCACTGCCACAGTCTTTGGATTCATAAGATGAAATTATACCAAACCCTTCGTAGTTGCAAGGCGGATTGCTTCTGAGTTTGGAGCAGGGGGGCCAGTTCCTATCTCTTAGGGGCTCGGCCAACTGACTCACATCTCAAAGGGGCCTCTGTGATGCATTCTTTTTCTCAATAAATTTCTATCCTATGCGATTGAGAGGAACCTATGATGTTCCGGGAACCAGGGAATGTTCAGGCTATTAAGTCGGGCCTTCGTGGAATGGCGCCACTTCCTCTGAAGGTCGTGCCAAAAAATCAAAGTCACCGCGTCCTACTACAATGCATCACATAACTAAACTCATGTCCTCTTTAATAGAGAAAGCTTAAAGGTTTGAACACGTCCAGGCGGCTAATGTGGCCATTGTTCATTTCACTCGCTATTTACTTTTTGTCGCTCACATTCAGACCAGGGATCTATAAAATGTTTAAAGCTGACGGTTATCTAGAAGCTTCTGTGGCCAAGTCACTCACCTGGGCAGGAGCCAACAGTACCCCTCTATTACACTCAAGGAGACGATTGTCTCAGCTATGTCCCGCGATTAGCCACTGAGATAAGACACACCAGGAAATGAGACCTGCCTAATTTCCCTGCTTCTTGAGTTCTTAATTGTCCCCACTCAGTTTCGGTCTCGGTTATTAAAAGGACATTTACATGGATTCTGTATTATCTGGACCAACCCGGAGTGGCTGGCACAAAAGAGAGCTCATCTCTCAGCACATAACTACTCGGTGGCCTTCATTGTATCATGATGTGGCCGGCCTACGTGTGCTTTTATTTTGGCAGCCATTGTGACATTTCGTGCTCCACCTTTCCTTTCTAGGGCAAAGGTTCCCATGAACTCATCCTCCGTAGGGAACTTTGTCTCTCACCATACCCTGAACACCATTGTACACATATCATGGAAATTTCCCCTTCATGACCGATCTTCCTATTCTATCAGGATAAGACAGTCATTTGGGTAGGTAGCAAATAGTGGATCGCTTTAGCTAAAAGTTTTGTCCGTCATTTGGTTCCAGATTAATTAATTGAGTTTAGCCGTCCTCGTCCCAAAAAGCCTTGACGAGCTTTTCATTCAAAATCACTTTTGAAATACCTTCAGGGGTTAATGAGAACAATTGTTTCGGACTGGGGTTCCAATTTGTTTCTCGTTTGGAGATATATCTGTAGCGCTCAGGATTATCAACCCCTGATCCTTCTCCTCGGTTTCCACCCTGAGAAACTAATGGGCAGAAGAGACGGCCAGTGTACCACTCAAATGTTCACAAATACTTTGTTGTTTTGTCTCTGATTCTGTAGGAGGATTGCGGTTAAAAAATACTTACCGTTCAAGTATGATTTTGCGATTATTAACCTGGACAAATTAGTTCATCCGGACGTCTCGCCGGTTTTTCTGCAATTATGGTTTTTCATCCCGTGACATGCATTCTTTATCCAGCACTACGTATCAGATCACCCAGTTGGCTGTGGATGCTCATCGCCTAAAGATCTGTGCACAGTCTGGGTCATTGCCAAGTGGAATCCACATAATGAAAAGACGTGACAAAAGAGACGGCTATGCTATAGTGGTTTTTTCTGTGGGGGATAAGCGTATTGTTGTCCCTCCCTGAAACCTTCGTCCTAATGGTGCCTTTGCCAGGTAACTTTAGTCTCCGCGATTTGTTGGGTTCCTTATGTGGGTGCGCGACGAGGTGGTGAACCCTGTCGGCCATACCGTCTTAAGTTACCTACCCTCCATCCGGAGTTTATTACGTTTTCACCAGTCACTGCTCAAAGACAGGTACATTCCGTCTCCGACTTCACACTTCGATAAACCTCCTACCTCCGGGCTCTGGGTTCTCATTTAGAACTCGCCATTTCTGTCAGACCTTGCCTGGAGAAAGGTTATCCCTTTTGATCCCCTGGTGATCCTGCTTGCTTGTGGACTCCTGTGTTCTGGACTTTCAGGCTTGCTCCTCGTCTACGTTTTTATTCCTCCGTCTTTTGTACTGCGTGACTCTCTGTGCTTCTCTGGACATTTTCTTGTTTACCGTTATTTTCCTGTTTTCCGATTTGTGGCTTTGGCGTACCTGTACCGTTATCGACCCAGACTGTTTGACTTTGCATTCCCCTGACGGCCCTGCACGTAGTAGTATAGGGACTGTTGTCCAATTGGGGTCTGCCATCTAGGGCAGCACGCCAAGTAGGCAGGGACAGTGGGCTGGGTGGCAGTCAGGGCCAACTGCACCTCCACTGACGTGACACAGACCAAGTCAAACTAGATGACAACTAGAAATTGAGGAAGGCTAGGAACAAACCTGAACTATAAAAATGCAACAGGACTATAAGCAAACTAGGATCAAAATTTGAACAGGGATGAATATAGCTTGAGGCCGAGTGCACAGAATGTAAGCACTACAGAAACCAGTACATAGAATGAGGGAAGAGAATGAGAGACGATGCACGGCGCAGCCCCACTCAGAACCACTGCTCATGTCAACTCCTCTTGTCCAAGCCGGTACTAAAGTCTCCTCACTTCTGCTCTCTGTCCCGTTTCTGTCCAGTTTTGGCATCTGCATACTCATTTGTTAGGACGCGCATGTCGGCTCTTTGAGAATTAAAAGGGCAGTATGCTATTAACCACCAATCATCTTTCACAGTCTCATTTATCTGGCCACTTCTTCCGGCCACCTGTGCCATTTATTGGTGTTTCTACCTCTGCCTGCTACGTTGTTTCCAATTTATTTATTCCTGGTTCCGACCTTCGGGTGTGTTTACTGACTGTCCTCTGCCTGCTACTTTCCCTGACCTTTCTGCATCATAACAGTTTACATTCTGTCTGCCGCCGGCCCTGACCTTACTGCTTGTGACCCAACTACTCTTCGAGTACCCCATTGGCACATGGGCAGTCAACGCGAGCAGCCATGTCAGGGGTAGTGACCTGAGATTCCCACTCAACAAAGTCCAACTGGCCTTTGGTCTCCTTAGTCTCCCTTCCTTCATGTGGTTTGAGTCATCTCTTGTGGTGACCCAGTGGATCCACTCTTAAGTGTCACAGTATAACTGACCGCGGATCCCGCCTAGTTGTCTTTGCCTGACGTTCAAGACATTGCAGCTGTAGTGGCTGATCAAGGCAGCTGTCAGAAGCAGCTTTTTTCAGATGCCTCTGGTAGTTTAGTGCAGTCAAGGGAAAATAGCAGATTGGCCAAAATTTGGTCACTTCACTTAGGGGTGTGCTCAATTTTTTTTCCAGCAGTTTAGACAATTGTTGGCTTTGTTATGCAGGCTGTACACTGACTACTTTACATTGTATTAAAGTGTCACAATTTCAGTTGCATGAAAAGATATAATACAATTTTTCAAAAAATTTGATAGGTGTACTTGTCGGGTTAGTGATTCATAGGAAAACATTAAATCCTGTTCTAACATCAGATTCTCATTCTCTCTTGTTAATTTTATCAGATATTATGTTTAACCCATCTTTATTCCAGCTGAACTACTTTGTTATCAACCTTAGTCCAACTTATCAGATATTATTCACAATTGTTTTTGCATTGCTTGTAACAGCTCATACAAGGAAAATGGCCTCCAGGGCTTCCCCTTTTCTGGATGATATTGAGATATATAGCTTCGGGCTGCTTAGAACTGCTAAAGCAAGACATAGGCCTCCAAATACTTCCTCATTTGGATGACGCAGGAATAAAAGAACTTTCTAGAACACGCTACTGTGTACGCGCAATAAAGGATGTTATATGTCCATTTATGTCCATATATCTTGCTTGTGGTTTTGACCAGTATCTGCCCATTACTAACACATTAACCAATTATGATTTAAAATGTATCATTACGTATGAAACCTATATCAACTTGTAACTTCCACAAATTAAACAGAATGATGCACAACATTGAACTGTGTAGTGTGCAATTCTCTTACTCTCAGCTGAGACCTAAATATACCTAAAATACCTTGAATTTGGAACAGAGATAACAATAAGGACAAGTGTAGGATAAAAAGGAAAATCCTTCACATTTTGGTGTTGTGACTCTCTTCGAGCTGAGGGGCCAGTTCCCCTGCAGGGGCGACCATTTGCTTACAGCTTGACCATCCTGGAGTGTCCGATTCAGAGACTGATCACCTCTCCTAGACCGGTAAGTTGGCTGGTTCATAAATTTGTCACTTATCCGGCTCAGACATTCTGAGAGGAGTCTGTTGTTGGTTGTGTCGCCCTTCTCTGTGGGGACCTGCATAGCATCCAGGATTGGCTCCTTGGGTGTGGTTGGTTATGCGATTTCTTATACGTATACTGTTTGACGCTGTCAATTGTTATCTCTGTGTGTTGGCATCGGTTTACGTGGTGACTGGATAGATTTTTATTTCTCTTTTTACCTTTGGGTAGGCGGAACTGACGAAGAGGTTCTATTTAGTGGGGGGATTTGTAGTCAGGTCAAGACCTTTGTGGCCAGCCAGTTCTGTCCTGCTTGCTCTGTGTGAGACTTTGTGAGACTTCGTAAAACTTTGTGAAAATTACTGAGACTTTGTGTCATTCGGTCGGTGTGACCCGTAGTGGTAGGGAGAGTGTTAGGTATTGTTGTTTGATGTGGCAGCTCATTCAACATGCCAGTTCCGCAGTAGATAGGGTTAGTTAGGTGCGGCTGTTTTCCTCTGTTATCAGCAGACTGGATTTATACTTACTTCCCTTTTTTCGTCATTAGCAAGCGCACATTTAGTTCTGTGTGAATACTTCCTCTTTTTAGAGGCGCATTAACAATTCCAACATAAGTTCCCCTTTTTTACACAGGCTGTCAGTTTAAACCAGGGCCGGGACAAGGCATTGTGGTGCCTTAGGCAAGTAAGGCCAATAGTGTCCCCCCCCCCCCCTCGCCCATGAAAAATTTTAAATCCTCAGCCCTAACCGCCTGCACCCTCCCCAGCTAGGTGGGATAGGAAAATAAATAACAAAACAGTGCCGTTACTAGGATCAATTAGGATGTGTTTAGATAGAATTTTTTGCATGAAAAATGCATACAAATAGCTATAGAGACAATTTTCTATAGATGACACTTCCAAATGATTCCCTTCCCACACACTGAGCACACCCTCCTCTTTCTAACCCACTCGAACATCTTTCCTCCCCTCCGAAAACCCTCCCCCACACTATACCCACCTCCCCTCACACTATTACCCACCCTCCCCCCCACATTATTACCCACCTCTCCCCCACACACTATGACCCACCTCCCCCCACACTATATCACTCCCCTCACAATTACCCACCTCCCCCTCACTATTACCCACCTCCACCCCTCACAATTACCCACCCTCCGACCTTCTAAACTATTACCACCTCTCCCCCACCTATTAACCCACCTATCCCCCAACTATACCCACCTCCCCCATCACTAATACCCACCTCCACCCCTCGCTATTCCCCAAACCCCAACCCTAAACTTTTACCCCCCTCTCCCCACACTATTACCCACCTCTCCCCCACACTTTTAAACCCCACTATTCGTCTCCCACACTATTACCCACCTCCCCCCCACTATTACCCACTTCTCCCCCACACTATTACCCACCTCTCCCCCACACTATTACCCACCTCCCCCTCACTATTACCCACCTCCACCCCTCACTATTACCCACCTCCGACCCCTAACTATTACCCACCTCTCCCCCACACTATTACCCACCTTGCCCCCACACTATTACCCACTTCTCCCCCACACTATTACCCACCTCCACCCCTCACTATTACCCACCTCCCCCTCACTATTACCCATCTCCCTCACACTATTACCCACCTCCCCCCTCACAATTACCCACCTCCCCCCTCACAATATTACCCACCTCCCTCACACTATAACCCACCTCCCCCCACACTATTACCCATCTCCCTCACACTATTACCCACCTCCCCCCTCACAATTACCCACCTCCCCCCTCACAATATTACCCACCTCCCTCACACTATAACCCACCTCCCCCCCACACTATTACCCACCTCTCCCCCAAACTATTACCCACCTCCCCCCTCACACTATTACCCACCCCCCCCACACTATTACCCACCTCCCTCACACACTATTAAACCAAACCTCCTCACACTAATTTACCCACCTCCCTTCACAACTAAAACCCCACACACAAATACCCACCACCCCACACACATATTTACCACCATCCCCCACATATTAACCACCCCCCCTCCACAATACCCACCTCCCTCACACTATTACTCAACTCCCCCACACTATTACCCACCTCCCCCCCCACTATTACCCACCTCCCCCCCACACTATTACCCACCTCTCCCCCAAACTATTACCCACCTCCCCCCCACACTATTACCCACCTCCCCCCACACTATTACCCACCTCCCTCACACACTATTACCCACCTCCCTCACACTATTACCCACCTCCCTCACACTATTACCCCCCACACTATTACCCACCACCCCTCACACTATTACCACCTCCCCCCACACTATTACCCACCTCCCCCTCACACTATTACCCACCTCCCTCACACTATTACCTACCTCCCCCCCCCCCACTATTACCCACCTCCCCCCCACTATTCCCAAACCTCCCCCCAAAACTATTACCCACCTCCCCCACACTATTACCCACCTCCCTCTCACACTATTACCCACCTCCCTCACACTATAACCCACTTCCCTCACACTATTACCCACCTCTCCCCCACACTATTACCCACCTCCCTCACACTATTACCCAACTCTCCCCCACACGATTACCCACCTCCCCCCTCACACTATTACCCACCTCCCCTCACACTATTACCCAGCTCCCCCCTCACTATTACCCACCTCCCCCACACTATTACCCACCTCCCCCCCACACTATTACCCACCATCCCCCCTCATTATTACCCACCTCCCCCACACTATTACCCACCTCCCTCACACACTATTACCCACCTCCCTCACACTATTACCCACCTCCCTCACACTATTACCCACCTCCCCCCCCACACTATTACCCACCTCTCCCCCACACTATTACCCACCTCCCCCCACACTATTACCCACCTCCCCCACACTATTACCCACCTCCCCTCACACTATTACCCACCTCCCCTCACACTATTACCCACCTCCCTCACACTATTACCCACCTCCCCTCACACTATTACCCACCTCCCCCCACACTATTACCCACCTCTCCCTCACACTATTACCCACCTCTCCCTCACACTATTACCCACCTCTCCCTCACACTATTACCCACCTCTCCCCCTCACACTATTACCCACCTCTCCCCCACACTATTACCCACCTCCCCCCACACTATTACCCACCTCTCCCCCCACACTATTACCCACCTCTCCCTCACACTATTACCCACCTCCCTCACACTTTTACCCACCTCCCCTCACACTATTACCCACCTCCCCCCACACTATTACCCACCTCCCCCCACACTATTACCCACCTCCCCCCACACTATTACCCACCTCCCCTCACACTGTTACCCACCTCCCTCACACTATTACCCAACTTCCCCCCACACTATTACCCACCTCCCTCACACACTATTACCCACCTCCCTCACACACTATTACCCATCTCCCTCACACTATTACCCACCTCTCCCCCACACTATTACCCACATCTCCCCCCCACACTATTACCTACCTCCCCCATCACTTTTACCCACCTCCCTCACACACTATTACCCACCCCCCCCCACACTATTACCCACCTCTCCCCCACACTATTACCCACCTCCCCCCACACTATTACCCACCTCCCTCACACTACCCATCTCCCCCACTCTGGAGACCTTTCTCCCACACTTTAACCACAGCACCCCTGTTCTTATCTCTCCTCCCACCTCACAGAAAATCACTGACAGTGTTATACTCCACTTCATAGCATGGAGCAGGAGGACTGTAACAGAATGGGGCTGTGCAGGCTCTTACTAATGCTTGTCTCTGCATCTCTGATCTGTCCTCCTGACGGCTGTCTCTTGTCTGGGGGGGGCGGAACTCTGAATGTTTGTCATCCTGCCCAGTCACAGTGACTGCATAGAATATTAAGCAGCTGGAGGTATTAGGCGCGCCTCCCTGGTGCTCCGCAGAAGACGGCACCACACAGCAGAGGAGAGGCAGTGAGTGTAGATGGGGGATTGCAGCAGCCACTGAGTGCAAAAGGTCAACACTCAGGAGCTGCTGATTAGTAACCCGAGCGGCTGCAACACGTAACTTATCAATGTGGGAATCAGTATTATGTAACAGCACTTAACTGCGCCACCTAGTGACAGGCAGAGGTAGGTCGCCCTAGGCAAGTAAGTCTCCCCTCACACTATTACCCACCTCCCCTCACACTATTACCCACCTCCCTCACACTATTACCCACCTCCCCCCCACACTATTACCCACCTCCCCCCCACACTATTACCCACCTCCCTCACACTATTACCCACCCCCCTCACACTATTACCCACTTCTTCCCACACTATTACCCACCTCCCCCCACACTATTACCCACCTCTCCCCCACACTATTACCCACCTCTCCCCCACACTATTACCCACCTCTCCCCCACACTATTACCCACCTCCCCCACACTATTACCCACCCCCCCCACACTATTACCCACCTCCCCCCACACTATTACCCACCTCCCCCACTCTGGAGACCTTTCTCCCACACTTTAACCACATCACCCCTGTTCTTATCTCTCCTCCCACCTCACAGAAAATCACTGATAGTTTTACACTCCACTCCACTCAGGAGCTGCTGCTTAACAACCTGAGCGGCTGCAGCACGTACCTTATCAATGTGGGAATCAGCATTATGTAACAGCACTTAACTGCGCCCCCTAGTGACAGGCAGAGGTAGGGCGCCCTAGGCGACCGCCTACCTTTGCCTATGCATCGTCCCGGCCCTGGTTTAAACACTGCCTGTTAGCTCAGATCCACTTGTCTTAGTGAGAACACATCCATCCAGTCCTGAAACGAGTCTTGATACAGTCGCGTGCTTCTCTCGATAAGCATGAAATAGGGAGCCAGTCACCCGTGCCGATTGATTGCTTTATGATGGCGAGTTTTAAGAACATGTTTAGCTCAAAATCCAAACCTGAGTCATATTTTACCCCGCTGGGCTTGTTATGAGATGCGAGGGAAGGAAACATATTGCTGATTATACCAAATTAATAAAAATCTGTAATATGCATCCACAAAGTAGATTACAGGTCCACGTGGGAGAAGGAGCTAAAGGACTGTAAAGGGGTACTAGAGGATAAGCACCTTTACCAAGCCGCTTTAGCCTGGCACAGAACGGCGGTAGTTATTGCTAGAGAAAACTACATGGAGGTAGAATGCAAAGAGAAGAAAGCCAATTTAACTCATTACATGTATGCTTTAATGCCTGAACCGTCACCTTATGATCCTCAGTGTTGGACCTGCCCACATTGTGGACAACAGAATCCCCTTACTGCTGAATATTGTGTTAGCTGTGGGAGGGGTTGTCCAACCCCTGCCCCGCGATGTATTTCCCCTTCTGCTCCAATGCCTGACACGTCCGTCTTTTCCAGTCCTTACAGACCTACATCATCAAGCCCTGCCCTTTCCACCTCCGGTGGCCATCTTGGTGGAGTTCATGATTCCCCACTTCCTGTCTCCGGCAACCATATTGCTACTCCCAAGGCTCCTGCACTTCTTACTTCCGGTGGCCATATTGTTAGCCCAACCCTTACATTCAACCAGGAAGTTCCGGGTCACAAGTCACTGGCAGCCATCTTGCTGCCAGTGATAAAATTTCTAGCATTTCCCCCACTCAGCCCGGTATTGTGAATAACATTCCCACTAAGCAAACATTATGCAATAAGGTCTGTACTCCCACAATGGCTGTTACACAGCCCATGCCACAGCCACTATACCCGTTACTCACCCCTTCGGGAGCCTTCTATGTTCCTTCCTCCGCCGTTGTCCCTATCCTCACTTTGGGCATCCAGATATGCGGATGACCAAGGACGATTCCATACAGGATTTGCTGTGGTTACCTTGCAAGAAACCATGAAGGCTGCCTCTTTACCTTCGAAGATGTCAGCCCAAGAAGCAAACCCGGGCTATAACAGAAGCTTGCAAGCTTGCAGAAGGGAAGACAGTGAACATATACACAGACTCCGCCTATGTATACGGAGTAGCCCATGACTTTGGCCAGAAGTGGGCCCCGCGAGGTTTCCAGACAGCTAATGGGATGCCTATCAAGAATCAAGAAGCTGTTCAGACCTTGATGCATGCTCTCCAATTACCAGCTCAAGTGGCTGTGTTGAAGGTCAAAGCTCATGGAAGGACAGAGACAGAAGAAGCAAAAGTCAACTATAGAGCAGATCTGGCAGCAAAGGCTGCGGCTCTTCTCCCAGAGATTCGATAGGAAGCAGGGGTGGCTGTATATGTTATGACAAGAGCAAACAAAAAGAAGAAGAAGAAGAAAAGAAGAAAGAAGATCAGAAGGAAGAACAGAAGAAGGAAGAGAAGAAGAAGGAAGAAAGGAAGAGAGAAGGGAAAGAAGATGAAGAAAAGAACCAAACCCAAGATGCATCAAATCCAGATGTGAACCTGCTGAGACGGTTTCAAACTCAAATAGACCCAAAGGAAAAAGAGAGGTGGGAGGAATTGGGAGCGACGATTCATCAGGATGGATTCTGGAGGAAAAGCAATAAACTCTGTTTGTCAAGGGCCTCATATCCAACTGTAGTACAATAGGCTCATGGTACAACACACAAAGGAGGAAACCAGATGATTTCTTCAATCAACAAGATATACCTAGCACCTGGAATCTCTACTACAGCAAGTAACTATGCTAAAGGATGTGAAATATGCAACGCTTGCAATCCGGGAGGATTAGTTCAAACACCAAAGAAGCATCTGGCTAAACCTTTATATTCTTTTCAACGGATTCAGATTGATCACATCGAATTACCCAAAAGTGGAAAGTACAAATATGCTCTAGTGGTGGTGGATATGTTCTCTGGATGGCCTGAAGCTTACCCAGTCTCCAATATGACCGCAAGAACCACAGTGAAGAAACTGTTGACCGAACTGGTGTGCAGGTTTGGAATCCCTGAAATAATCGAGTCAGATCAAGGACCTGCCTTTACAGCAGAAATAACCAGAGACATTTGGAAGCTAGTAGGAACTGATCTTGGCCTACACACTCCGTACCATCCGCGGGGTTCGGGAAAATTCGAGAGGATGAATGCTACTCTGAAGAATAAAATCTTAAAAGCTAGCAAAGAAACATCTCTTCCCTGGCCCAAGATTCTGCCAATTGCCCTCTACTCTGTAAGAAATATCCCTAAGCAGCCCACTGGTCTCACCCCTTATGAGATATTGTTGCAGGCTGCCCAGGTTAGGGGGGTTCTATCCAACGGGTTGAGTGCAGGGAAAATACCCCTTGTGAAGTATGCCCATAAAACCTTTGTAATAAAATTAAAAGTAATCCATGCCTAAAGTTTTTCTTTTCTATTCCACCCCCCAAAAAGCACCATAAGCTAAGCCTGGTGACTTTTTTTTGCGTAAAAAAGCAGGGAGAAAATTCCCCGAGCCCATTTTTGGGAAAGACCAAAATCAAGAAACCTCCGGTGCCCAACCCCAATGAAACTTGAAAGGGAAGACCCCCCCTGGGTCCCTTCCCTTTCTAAAACCCACGTACTGCGCAAAAATGCAAAAAAGGGAAGCTGTTAGATGCCCCAATTTTTGTCCATTCTTGCTTGTGGTTTTAACTTGTGATGACGATTACGTTGACTACGTTCATCGGGTCGATATGGGCAATTATCAAAAAATACCCGAAAATCCTGGGTGAATTATCCCCCGATGCCCAAATAAAGTCTATGGGAAAAGCAACAACACCTTTTTTCCCTTACCCCAAAAAAGGGCTAAGAAGCGGGGAATTTAAACATCCAAAAACAGTCAAAAAAAAAAATACTTCCTAAAAATTCTGGTAAAACACATTTTTAAAAATATTTAAAAGGGCCACAAAAAAAAAACTCACAGCCCCTTTAACCAAACCCTGCCCTTGCACCCCCGAAATGCCCCCTTAAACCTGCATGACCCCAAAAAATTTAAAAAAGGGCCCCCCAAAGGCATTATGATTTTGAACCTCTTTTACTTGAACTGGGAAAAATTGAATATCCCGCCGGGAACGCACCCAGAGCCCCAAACCTGCAAAACCCCCAGTTTTTAAAAAGTGTTTGGGAAAAAAGGAGTCATTGAACCACCCATTTTATTTTGGAACTGGAAAATTGACATACCCGTCCTGTCCCCGCAGAATACCTTTAAACCTTCTGACCCACAATTAAAAAGTCCCGGGAAAAAAGGAGTCTTTCAACCACCTTTTTTTAAAATTCACGGGACATTGATTTGGATCTGTCCGTCCCCGCATTATGCCCAAATTAAACCGGGTCTGACCCCCAAAATTAAAAAGGGGCCGGGAAAAGGAGTTCCCCCCTTTCCCAAAACCCACCATTTTAGTTAAAGGGGGACATTGACAAATACCTGTCCGGGCCACAGCAGGGACCCCAAACCTGCATCCCCCCCAAAATTTAAAAAAGTCCCGGGGAAAAAAAAATCTTTAAAACCACCTTTTTATTTAAAACCTGGACATAGACTACCCCTTTTCCCGGGAAACCCAAAGAAATCCCCCCCAAAACCTCAAGACCCCCAGTTTTAAAAAAATTCCCGGGAAAAAAAAGGAGTTTTTTTCAACCAAAAATTTAGTTTTCACTGGCCCTTTGACCATACCGTCCGGGCCCAAACAGAAATAGCATAAAACCTGCATGCCCCCCCAGTTTTAAAAAAGTCCCCGGAAAAAGGAGCCTTTCAACCACCTTTTTTATTTCATTTGGACATTGACTATACCTGTCCTGGGCCACACATACTCTTAAAAACCAGTTTAAACCCCACAATCCCCAAATTTGGCACTATGCTTTTTTGTACAGGGGACTGATTCTTAGTAATTTTTTGGAAAACGAAAATTTTTTAAAACAAAATTTTTAATTTAGGAAGTTTTATTTATAGTTTTACATTTTTAAACTTTTTTTGTTTTTTTCAAGTGGGGATAAAAATAAACATACACCCCTCCCTGGGGGAATTTTTAAAGGGATTTTTACACGTGTAGATGTTTAATTCGCCCACACCCCAAAGTTTTAAAAATGCCCCAATCAATTTCCCCCAAAAAACTTCTTTGTTGAGAAGACAATTTTGCCCTCCTGGCTTCTGAAGTAATTCACCCCCAACAAAATTTAATTTGGTTTTTTATTTATCCTCCAAAACCTTCTTTATTTATTTGGGATAGACTCCCCCGGGAGTCAATGATGCGACCCCCTAGGGAAAACCCCGGCCCCAAAAAAAAATTTTTTAAGGGCCCCAAATAGTGGCAATTTGTGTCCAGCCCTGGGGCCCTTTTTGACCCCTACTTCCTCAAAAGAAATCACCTTTTCCCAAAAACCGATTTTTTAGAGATATTTGAAGCTCTCCTATTGCCCCTAACGGGGGGCCAGAGCCCCCGCCCATCACCATCTGTTAAAACAAAAAGGCCAGCTGCCAGGGCCCGGCCCAAAAGTGGGGGGCGGTGACAGCCCAGGGCAAACTCTGTCATCCAAATTTAAACCACGCAAAGGTTTTAGCAGGGCCCGGGGCCCCGGGGTTACAGTGGGGTTCGGTGAACCCAGGCTGGCGTCTGTCATCTTTAACCCCGCAGGTTAAAATGCCCTTATACGCCGCAAACACAACATTTGTTTCGAAGCAAAGGCGGGAACGGAAGGTGAGGAAAAAAACCTCCCGCCCTTCCCCAAATACACCAACAAGACCTGGGGAGCCCTTTTCCCCCCCCCTTTTGAGTGCGGAAACCCAAATTTAGCTTCACTTGGAAATACTGGGTTAATGCTCCTGTTTCCCACCAGGTGCCCTTTTTCTTGGCATTCTTTTCTCATTTTAAATCAAAGTGCGGGGGAAAATTTTCTCGTTTCTTGTTCTCTGGCCCCTGCTCCAAAACCCCATTCCTCAAAAAAAAACCCTTTATCGGGGCAAGTTTTTTCCCGACCCCCCCTTGTACCCTTTTAAAAAAATTTTTAAACCCGCTTTTTTGTAAAATGCAAGTTTTTTAGTAGTTTTTAAAAACTAAAAACCCATTTTTTTTAAAAAAGGGAAATTTTAATCTCACCCAAGGGCTTTGTTTTCTTTTTTTATTTTAATTGTATTTAAAGGGTTTGTCTCAATAAAGGGATTGCTAACTAAGGGTTAAAAAATCTTTTCAAAAACCCAAATTTATTTTGCAATATGGTCCCTTAAAAATGGGCCTACCTAATTCCCCGGTCCCGACACACCACACCCTTGAGCCACTCTTGACAATTGTAAGAAAAAATGTCGTTAAAAAAAACATTTTTTTTATAAAAGGACCCGTAGATACTGCATGTCACAGCAAAAAGCCAAAAAACCCAAAAATTCCAAAAACATTACCCTTTTAGCCACTTGGCAAAATTTTGAAGGGAAAAAATTTCCTGTTAATTTAAAAACATTTTTTTTATAAAAAGGACCCTGTAGAAAAGCTGCCTGTCCCCAGCAAAAGCCCCCAAAAATTTAAAGCGACCCTTGAGCCCCTTTTGAAAATGTGAAGAACAAAAGCTGTTAGAAACAAAATTTTTTTTTTTGAAAAAGGGCCTTTATTTTAAAAAGCATTCACAGCAAAAAAGCCCCCCAAAAAAATTCAAAGCATGACCCTTGAGCCACTTTGGACAATTTGAAAGAACAAAAAGTCTTTTTGAAAAAACATTTTTTTAAAAATAGGACCTGAGTAAAGCTGCATGTCACAAACAAAAAAAACCCCCAAAAATTCAAAGCATGACCCCTTAAAACCAAAATTTTCCCCAATTGTGAAGAACAAAAGGGCTGTTAGAAACAAAATTTTTTAGGGGTAACCGTATATTGCTGCATTTCCCAAAAAAACAAAACCCCCAAAAAACTTATAAAAAAAGAAATTTTTCCCGCCACTGTTAAAAAATTTTGAGGGAGAAATGCCACTTAGAAAACCACCCTTTTTTTTTCCCAAAAGGGCCATGGAAATTTATAGCTTTAAACTCACAGCAACAAACCCCAAAAAACCCCTTTACAAAAGCGAAAAACCAAAAAAAATAAAGTAGTAAATGGAATACGGTGTTTTCATGAAACCTTGCTGTCTTTTTCCGACCCCCACAGGAAAACCAACAAAATTTTAACTGGGTTTGGGAAAAAAAAGAAAAAAAATTGCAGTAAAAAAGATTTATTTTTAAAAAAAATTTTTAAGAGGACCATTTCGTTTTTAAGGGCAACTAAATCGGGGGACCTCAGGCAAATTTGGGGGCCCCAACATCATTTAAAAGGGTCCATGCCGATTCATCTTGAAAGAAAGTCAAACAAAACCCCATTATCTTTTGGGAAAACCGATGCTTTGCTGTAATGACTCCCCAGTGTGCTGAAGGTCGCTCCCAAAAATGACGCTGGCTGCGGGAGGGCAACAGCTCTATGGGTGGGGAGGGGGAGGTTTGGGGGCCCTTTGTCCATTTTGGAAAACCCAGAAAAATCCCATTGGGTCCGGGAAAACATACCCAAAAAAATCGGGGTTAACCAGAAAATTTTTTTCACCATGATCTTAACGGCCTGTGGGGTTGGGTGTGTCCCTGCATTGCATGCGTTGGTGAGGGTGGAAAAAAAAAGATTGCCAGAGGCACCCCTTAGGCTAAATTGGGAAATCTACCCGCGTCGGGGTCGCTGATGGTTGTTCCCCCAAAACCCTGACAAATTTTGGGAAAAATGAACAGACCCCAACAAAATTGTCTCCAGTTGATAAAACACAAAAGGGCTCCATTTCCCGCCTTTTAAATCTCAATTTTGGGGGGGTGGAAGGGAAATTTTCTGATTTTTGGTTTTTTAAACCGGGGATCCAGGGGGGGTGGCCACCCATTTAAATGTTGTTCATTTTGATGGCCTTAAATGCGAAAGGGAAAAAGTTTTAAAGGGGAAAAGGAGCTCCAAGCACTCATGTGAGAGATGGGCCCTTTTATTTCCCAAACCTCTGGGTTGAGGGGGGACTAGCAAACCCGATCTTCCTCATCTTCCTCCTCCCCCTCAAATTCGCGCCAACCAATTTCCCCGGCAGGGACATCGTAACGTCAGTGTCTAGGAATACCTCCCACCCTCCCCGCTTCCCCCGGGACCGCCCTTTAAAAACCCCTGACTTTTCCTCAGATGAGCACCCAGGAAACTGAAGCGCCTGCCTTGCACAAACCCTGGAAACCCCCAACCAATTTCCTAATGAAAACCGATAAAATTGTGAAAATGCCGGGGCCCTTTTGGGGTTCGACGGAGAGAAAGGCTCCGGGTCCCCACTGGTCCGCCCCCCCTCTGTCGCTGGCGGGACCCTGTTTTTAAAACGAGTGTCCAACCCATCCCTTCCAGAACTAAGATCACCCCCCGTGCTCAAAGCGGGCCCAAAGGGGAACCCACTGCACGACCAAATTTTTGGGGGCCTTTTTTTCAAAAAATGGCAAGGAAGGTTCAGAGGCCCCTTTCAAACCCGCCTCCACTCCCCGGTTTTCTCAACACCCCGAGGTTTTTTCCCCCCCCACCGCTTTTTTCCCGGCCCTGTGTCCCCCTCATACTGCTTTAAAGGGTTTGCGCTGCTCCCCAAAAATCGCTGGAGCATGTGGGGGGTTGGGAAATTTCCCGCGGGATTGAAAACAACCCCTGAGAAAAGGTAGAGGGGAGGCCCCAGCTGATGCTGCAAAAGCACCAACGGGGCGAAAACAGGGGGCGAACGGGGGGAAGTGCGAACTTAGCCTCGAGCCCCTCAGAGGCATTCCCCGACCCGGTAGCTCTTTAAAAAATTTCTGGGGCCACAAAGGTTTATGACAATTTTCCCAGGCAAGGGGTTCCCCCAACCTACCGATCTTTAAGGGCGGCCAAACAGATTTCGCCCCCTTAAACGCACAAACCAAACCCTTGCCCCGGCACAAGGGTTTTTGGCCCCCCCAGCCCGCGCTCGTTCTCCCTTTCCCGGGGACCCCTCCCCCAGCTCCTTACCCTGTTGGGGTTGGACGGTCTCCAAGACAGATTAAAATTTTAAAAAACGGCCCGGTTTTTTCTCTGGGCACGTGATCCAACCCAAAGAACCCTTGGGGGAAAAACCCCCGCACCACCCCTTGGGGTTTTGGGAAAAGCAAACCCCGAGCCGAAGCCACCGTCACCCCCCAAAACATCCACCCACTCACCCAGTGAGCTGTCACAGAGATATAGCGGCCTTGGCCGGCTTACTAGCCCCATGTGCGGGGGTCAATGGACTTTTTTTTTCCGGCCACAGAGCAACAACTGCTTGAAATTTTAGATGACACGTGGCTGGCCAGGGCGGGGGCGGCTTTTCTGGCAAAAAAAACCGCTGGGCCCTCTGGATTGGGGCAGGCAAGGGCCATGAGGGCGGAAAACCCACGTGTCCACCAGAGGGAAAACAACTTTTAAAAGGCCAAAACCGGCAATGCCGACATTCAGCTTTGGCTTTGGATGGTTTGGTTAAAAGTTTTTTTTCTCCCCCAAACCTGGAAGACAGAAGGCTGGCTGCTAGACGGGCCGCTGAAGTGTGCAGGTCGCAAACGGGGGAAAGGGAAAAGGGGGAGGAGGCTCGGTGGTCGGTGGACTCGGGCGATGGTGAGGGTGAAGCGGAGGCTGATCCCTGATCACTGACTCTGAGAGACATGGGCAGCTGAGGAACGCTTGGTGGTGGCGGAGGAAGGAGAGGCTGGAAGACAAAGGGTGTGATCAGTGGTAGGATCCCGCGTCGTCTGGCCTTTTTGGCCAAGTGTTGCCACCATTTCAACTCGCATTCGCTGCATGTGGACTAGACCTGTTGGTGGAGGTTAACCACCTAAGGTTCTTGCCATCTACTTATCATTTACGGCAGTCGGCGGCAAAGACATCGCTGGTGAATCAGAGGCTTGGTCAAGAAGGCCAAGGCATGAAGAGGTTCTGGACCTTTTTTGACGGCGATAAGCGAGGAAGCGGGGTTTGCGCTGACCGTGCTGGCGGAATCATATCAGCGGGACTTCTGCCGACCCGCCCATTCTCCCTTTTTGAGGCGAACCCGTACTGACACACCCCATCGTCTTCCTCCTCCGTCCAGGTGATGAAGCGCTCGCAAAGCAAATTCAGCTAAAAGAACCAACGTGGATCCGCAATTTTTTCATCATCAACATCAAACACAGTTGACTTCGTCGTCCTGACATTCTGCAACCGAGCTGGGGGCTAAATCAAGATGACTGCAAGGCGTTATGCCGACCCCCGGGATTTTTGCCCGATTGGACCGGCTTCATCCTTCTCCTCCTCATGATGGCATCATAACTGGGCGACAGAGCAGAGAA
Source organism: Phyllomedusa bahiana (assembly GCA_025379985.1). Classification (NCBI taxonomy): domain Eukaryota; kingdom Metazoa; phylum Chordata; class Amphibia; order Anura; family Hylidae; genus Phyllomedusa; species Phyllomedusa bahiana. The sequence continues at coordinate 49,326 of JAODAL010029626.1, forward strand.
AATCATTCCTCTATGCACTCTTGATCTTTAACATGCCTTCTTCTAGACCCCAACCGCATTTTGTCATCAAAGAGGTCGTCAGAAAATGGATTATCCCAGTGGTGGGTACACGAGTTGATATTTGGGCCTGCTTCATGTTGAATCGGATGCTGCGGTGATGCTGATAACGACATATTGGGCCGTGGACTGGGAGAGGAGAGTAAGACTTTCTAGATTGCAGGTTGATTAACCACTGAAGAGACAGATTGGCATCGCTGTTCGTTACTGAGATTCACAGGTGCCTCTGACCCAGCGATGACAGGCCTGACAGTCCTGCAACAGACGATCGCTGCATGCGTGTGTCGCCACACTGGAAGGGCAGACCTTCTCTCGTACCTCTACCTCCATGTCCTAGCCCCCCTCTTTGCTCGCTACCACCCTGAATTTCGCTGAATCCATGTTCAAAAAAATAAAAATTTGAGAAAGGTATGGAAGAGTTTTGGAAAGTCTCTTATTAAAGACGGCAAATCTCAGCTATTCTCAAATCCCCCAAATCAAAACAAAATACTGATTCAAATAAACTGCAAAGGTAGATCTAGCAACAAAGCTGGCTGCGCCAAAGTGAAAAAACACTATCTAAATGTAATTCGTAAAAATACCCAGGTATTTTTGGCAACCTATCAATTCACCTGTGGTGAAGATAAAATTGCTGTATTGAAATTAAGTGCAAGCTGCTTAAAGAACAAAGCTGTAGTGCGCCAAAGTCAAAAAACACGACGTAATGTATTCGTATAATACAGAGATAATTTTTGCACCTTTTTAAATTCACCCTGTGGTTGACTACAAAATTGCTGGATTCTAATTTAATACTAGGTGGATATATCAACAAAAGTGGAAAGGGCAAAATTGAAAATGAAAACCTATCAGAAAAGTAAAATGATAATTAAATGGAGTATTGTCACCTAACAAAGAGACCTGCAGTTTTTCTAGAAAGAGTGTACCAATAAGTTCAGGCTGCCCAATATACAGAAAATATTTCAATAGAAAACTGTTAATAATAAAGCTATGCATGCAATGTCTACACTAATCTTAAGTTGAACTTTATCCCGTATTCCTTTATAGACTTGTCTAGTTCGTATAATACAAGATATTATTGGCACCTTACAATTCACCTGTGGTGACTACAAATTTGTTGGATTGTGATTTAACTGCAAGGTGGATATATCAACAAAAGTGGAATGGGCAAAATTGAAAAATGAACCCTATCTGAAATGTATACTGATAATAAACAGTGAGTATTGCACCTAACAAAGAAACGCTGCAGTTACAAGAAAAGATGGTGATATCCTATAAGTTTCAGGCTGCCCAATATCCAAGAAATATCAATAGAAAACTGTTAAATAATAAAGCTATAGCATGTGCAATGTCTACACTAACTCTGGTGACCATTTTTATCCAGTATTCTTTATAGAGCTTGTCTATTCGTATAATACAAGATATTTTTGGCACCTTTCAATTCACCTGTGGTGACTACAAAATTGCTGGATTGTAATTTAACTGCAAGGTGGATATATCAACAAAAGTGGAATGGGCAAAATTGAAAAAGAACACATAATCATGAAAGTAATACTTTAATAAAGTGGAGTTTTTGCACCTAACAAAGATACCGGCATTACTTAGAAAAGCTGTGTAACCTATAAGTAACAGGCTGCCCAATATCCAGGAAATATTTCAATAGAAAAACTGTTAATAATAACGCTATTGCAGTGCAATGTCTAACCCCAAGTCTTGGTGAACTTTCTATCCAGTATTCCTTAATAGAGCTTGTCATTCGTAATAGATACAAGATATTTTTTGCACCTTTCAATTAACCTGTGGGTGACTACAAAATTGATGGATTGTAAAATAACTGCAAGGTTGGATAAAACAACAAAAGTGGAATGGGCAAAAATTGAAAATGAACACCTAATCTGAAATGTATACTTATAATAAAAGTGGAGTTTT